>JAUZNJ010097065.1:0-21690 GCA_034780135.1 Jordanella pulchra
AAGGTAAAGTACAAAACAACAAATAACCATTTAGCAGAGAGAAAAAAACATATAGCTCTAAAAAGGTAAATCAGCTGTTGGGTAAGAAGTGGGCATAAAGCTAATGATTATTTGAAATAAGATGCATCTCTCAGCAAATTGCACAATTTTTAATTAGCTCTGCTAGAGATATGCAAGTTTAAATCCTAACATTCTTTTGACCTTTGTCCTCTATGCTCAGATTCTGGAGACCATTATGCTTTTGTGGTGAAGTAAAAAGCTGTTCAACTTGAATTTAAGAAATGGAAGGATATTCGAATTCCTTTGAGACAATCAACAAATAAATGTATACTTTGTGTGCAGTACTATGCAGGAAAAAAATATGAGTGTTTTGCCATCTAAAGATGCAATTTAAAGCTTAAATTGCTGTTTATGTGTAAAGACAGAATTAGACAAAGTGTGTGCATTTGAAAATAAACCACAAGCCATTCTTAAATACATTAAAACCCTTCTAGTAGAAGGAAGAAGAAAAATGTAAAAAACACGTAAAAGACCCCCCAGAAAAGAGACATGGTCTATAAATATTCTTTAATGTTCCTCATCATGTAATTTTGACTTTCCTGCTGCAAAGTTACAGGGAAACAGAACCAGACATTTCCATGGGATAAACAAACATAAGAAGTAAACATTTTCTTTCAATTAAGTTTTTTTGTTGTTAATTTGGTGGCAGTTTCTCTTATATCACTCATGCCATCCTGTCTTAAACTTGTCAGATGCTTTTAGCACTGATAAATTGTCACTGTGCACCTGTTGGACCAGTTCTTTGTCATGAGTGTGTTTGAGGAATATGAAATATGAGCTTCCTCCCCAAATCAAACGAGATCTCTGTGGTATGAGAGGGATCCTAGGGAGCAGACCGGCTGCAGTCGTTTAGACTGTCTGGTTTGTTTCTGTCTCTCAGCGTAATCCCCGACTGACTCCAAGATGCTGAGATCAGACATCAGTGGGGGCCATACCATCTGTTGAAGGACTCCTCATTCTTCCTATTGTAGAGACAGCTTATTTACATCAGAGCTTCTCTAAAAAGCTCTGTTTCAGACCAATATTAGTAATCCGTCCAGATTGGCTTGTCTTATTCTTATCATTCAGATCCCAAAATGTATATATCCAATCTTGTCTTTAATTGCATTTGCTTGCAGTGAACTGAGTTTGTCTGCAGCATATATAAGGAGTATGGTTGACCTGTAGGAGATATTGGAAAAATTGACAGACACTGAAACGAGTCACACAGTACAAAAGCAACAATCAAATGGGTTTTGAAGCAGTTGTGAGGTAAAATAAGAGCCGCAGCGTGAGTCTTCATCGCCCGGGCTTTCAATCAGTCGCTTCCTACCTCTGCCGATCGAGCACAAAAAACACACACAAGCAACACACATAGACTTGGAAGATACACAAACTCAGACTCTCTGTCTCACACACAAATAACTTGCCAGGATCATTTCACACGATCTCAGTGGGAAACCCCATCAACTTTCACAGCAGGGAACAGGACAATGAAACACATCCCAGACTACTGCACTAAGCACACACACACACACACACACACACAGAGCCTTAGAAAGCCAAAGACAAACTCACACATGCCACAAGAAAATGTAGGTGCTTGTGTAACTCAAAGCACCAAACGCTGATGAGGTTTGAAACAAGAAATTTGATTCAGATGACTGCTGACAAGAAGATACTGAACACACGTTTAACATAAATGTGTTGCAAGTCTAAAACTTAGACAACGCTAAAGTCACTTTTTGTTGGTTTTTAATTAGGGAAAAAAAAACACTGAAGTGATCTGACACATAAGACTTCCTTCTGTGATCTTATAGGGTGTTTGCCTGTTTTTCTGAATTGGTCATTTGGCTTGTCCTGTTGTTTTTGTTGTTGTTGTTGCTGTTGTTTTTAAATCCCAGAAGCAGTTTCTGAATTTTGTAACACGTTTCCTGAAAATTAACTAAACGACATCTTGACGCACCTTTCTCCGATTATCTGAGCTATATTAGATATTTTCAAAAGCAAAGCAGCATCTGTTCAGTCTGAGTTTTAGTTGAAGTATATAAATAGCTACAGTTGTGCTTTAAAGTTTACACTCTGAGGTCATCACTGAACTCAGGTGTTTTCTGTAATGCACAGGAAATGCTCAGTAAGACTTCTGCACCTCTTAACAGGTATTTTGGTTCTCTCTTTATGAGCAACGTGATTTAATTTGTCCCGCACAGTTTGTTTATGTTTACTATTATAGATTTTACCATTGCTCATGCATGTTATGTATGGTCTGAAATAAATAAGAAAGTGGGTAAAATCATTTTACCTTTCCTCTTATTTAGAGAAATACATACATATACTCCAGTGTTTTCTTGCTAATCTTATAAACAAGATATAAATTCCACATTATCTCAGTGTTTTTTGTGTCATCAGACAATTACAGTTTTTGTCTGCTCTTCGTTTAAAGAAAAAAAAACACAATGATCACAGAAATAACTTGAACTTGAAAGGTGCAGAAGAATAATCGCATGATATCAAAAGTAAACATTTAAAGTAGAAAAAAATGAATGTTATCTAAAGCATTTTGAAAAACTGATAAATGTAGCTTTTGTCTGTTACTATAAAAAAAGATATTCCTTATCGCTTTATTTTTTTAATTAGCCAAAAATCTTGATTTATCTCTATTTTCTTTAGATTTTCTCTCCAGGCAGCTACTGATTATTGGAACCGTTTCACTGAATTGATACGTAGTTCTTATCAATTCAGTGATATAAGATATATTTTCGGGAGTTTGTGAATTTGCAACATTCATCTTGTTTACAAGGTAAATTGTTTGATGTAAAAAAAATAAAAAAATAATAAGAGCGACATGCTTCTCTGGATCTGTAATCTGCAGAACCCTGCTTTTAGGGTTGTTAACGTCCTTCATGAACTGGATTGTCAGCAAAGATTAATGTCCACACAGTGACTGTCCAGCCAGAGATTTTGTATAAATATTTTACCCTGCACTGGGCATCCTATGGGAACAATTGATTATTTTTCCATTTAAAGGATGTTGTGAAAACCATGAAATGGGAAGTCTGATTGAGGACAGCTGTGTATGATTGCTGAAGGGAGGCAGGTGTGGAGGAAAACATAAAGATGACTTCATGCTAAATACAGAAAATAAAACCGTAAAAAAATACAATCCAACCTAAACCTCCACAACTGTTTTACAGTTTACAAAAGTTTTGAGGTTTTCCTTCTAAATTAAAGAAAATAACTTTATTAGTCTTTTTGAATTAACATTATAGCACTAACTAAAAGGCTCCCACTCCCCCCCAAGTTAAGCTAAAAATTATATCCTGCATAGCTGACATTAAAAGCCCTAAATATTTAATTTTTCTATCTGTTAAATGTTTTTTTCTTTATAGTTTAAAACCTTCTGTAGAAACAAATTAAAAGACACCATGCATGCCCTCCATTTAAATATTCCAGTGCAGATTGTTCTTTTAATCCTACCTATTTATCCAGCGTTTGCTTCACTTGTCGTCTCACTGTGCTTCCTCCTTCTCCTCTGCACTCCTCGATGGCCCTCCTCCACCTCTCCCACTCATCCTGCTCATCGTCTTTGATCCAAAGTCTCTGCCCTTATTCTGTTGCTCAGTTTTTTCTGAGTGGATTTCTGTGTTTGCAATTACATTCTCTCAGTCTGACCAGCTGACCTGATGACATCCTTTTATCCAGCTTTGATTATGTCACTATTTTCACTTCTACTGATTTCAGAAAAAACACTACAAGAACACAAACCAAAAAAAAAAAACAGGCAAAGAAACAGTATTTTAAGCTGCCTTACATCTTACAGGTCTCATAATAGTACCTTAAAGTTTGACCCTGATTTTCCTTAGAATTTTCAGAAAGAATTGGTTTGTAGACTACATAAATATTCATTTGAATGTCACAAAACACAATGAACAGTAATGATCTTGATAATGTTAAAGGTTATTATTAATTTATAATAAATATATGTGATTGCAAAATGAAAAAAAAAATCAGCCTAATCAAAACTAGGGTTTTAACAGAGTTCAAAAAACCCTCCGATTTTTTACTTCCATTTAATTTATCTCTGAAGAAAAAACAACATGGATTAATTTCCTTTTTTTTTTTTTTTTTTATAGAAACATTCAATACTTACTACGTTTACTTCCTTTTTATGTTGTTGCTTAAGTTTAGTTGTATTTAGTTTTTAGGAATGTGGTGTTAAGTTGCTAATCAGAGTCGCTGTAGTTTGTGGGAAAATTCAGGTTAAACCTCCAAATGTTCGTGTGCACTGGGTGTGCAAACAGAAAATACAATATGTGGTGATTATCAGAGGTCAATAATCTACTAAATACCAATCGAGGCAAAATCTGTTGAATGCTTGTTTTTAACAGCAGTTATTCCTAGAAAAACAACGATGCAACTCCTAATGCAAGACAAGCCATATCTGGGTGTATTTAACAGGATTTATTAGTAGGGCTTTATAGCTGAATTCTTCCTTTGCTTTTTCTATCACTTCAACAGTCTCTTTCGACTGCAGCCATAAATCCCTAGGAATGTAAACTTTAAGTTCTGGCGTATCTTTATCAGCTGTTCTTGCATTGCTCTATGGGTTGTCTTTGTTGAGCTGATTTAAATTAAACACAGACAGATAAAACCATGAGTGATATTATATATTGATATAAAAATGTTGTATATCTGGAGCGTGTAACAAAAGTAATTTCCCTCAGGGATTATTAAAGTATTTCTGACTCTGAGTGTTTTCTTCTTGCTTACCACTGTGATTAGCCCACATTTACCTTACCTGTACAGGATACAACAGTTGGAGCACAAAATTACCGAGGTAGGGTTGGCACAATACAGCCGCATGGACACATCCCTGTGAGCCAAAGGCCATCAGACGGAGGCCAACCAATCCAGGACTTGGTCTAAAACACCCAAACAGACCCTATCAGCAAGAACCCTTTAGAAGATCCCAGGATGTCCCCACACCTCTAGTCCCCACTAAACCAGAACAGGCCAGGGAAAGGGGGGATCATCTGCAACTTTACCATGGGTCCCCAGTATATTACACACAAGTATTTGTTTTTTCCCTGTAGGTGTGGTTTGATTCCCACACTCGCGCAGCCTTCCTCGTCTTCACATGTGGACGTGTTTCTGCTTGCTCCTGTCAACTTATCTCACTTTAAAGACATTACCCACTGGACAAAGCAACCCGCCTGTGATTGGTTGAGTTTCAGTAGCCTGTCCAGCCAAACTGATGTGACGTTCACAGAGGTTAGTCTGGTAAAGGGCTGGTAAGGCTCAGTTTTAAAGGTGAGACTAACAGGGTTGGCCTCATCCGGTTAGAAACAATTAGGTAACTAGAGATGTGACGCAAAAACCCTAAGATCTGTTTTTGAAATTTTGTAGTCTATGAAACATGTGAAGTTATCAAAGAAACTTTCCAGAGAAGAAATTCTTTTGCTTTTTTCTAAAAACATCTGAGGATATTTGTTCTTCATTTTCATTGCAAGATTGCTCCGTTGAGGCCAGCAGGTTGCTGTTATGCTAGCAAACAAACGTTGCATTATGGGTAAGTCTTGCCTCCTGCGCTATGATTAGTCAGTCCAGATCTGGCCGGAGTCAACTGTGGTTTACCAGATTTAATAATGTAATTCAGTCTGACAGGCTAAGTTTTCACGACGCGTTTCCAGGGTAACCATGGGTAACCGTTTGAGCTAGCAGAAATTATCAGGCTATTTGACCAGAACTTTTTGGTAGGTATAAACCTTTTTTATTGACACCCTACAGCCAGACAGAATCCTATATTTAAAAAAACGATGGTTTATTTAATGATGACTTTGCTTACGGTTAGTCTGAACTTTCCTTGCTAAAAGGAAGAAGAGTACAGCCTCAAGAGGCGGGATTTCCTGAAAAGTAGCCAACCACGGACGCCCTTTGGTGGGTAGCGCCTTCAGAGTGACAAAAAGTTGACATGAGCGAAACAAACAAGTCCACATGAGCAGAAGATAAGCCTGCACTCATGGTTGTGATGTATTTGGGGCCTCATGGGATTAAATCAGCACTCAGAACATTAAAAATGTGCATGGATAGTAGTTTACATACATGTGTTTTAGATAAAACTGCTCATATGAGCACTTTCTGATAGAAATGATCTAGTTAAGATAAAAAAAGTTATTCAAATCCAGTCACAACAAAATCTATCCCAGACCGTCACACTACCACCACTATGTTTTATTGTCAGTATAATGACTTCTTAAAGGTCCACTTTGTCTCATCAGCTCAGAGTAGATTTTACCAAAGATCTTGGGAATCATCTAGAAGCTTTTAGGAAATCCAATTTTCTGTGGTGGTTTTCACTTTTAAGCTCTTCCTTGGACACTTTTTTCTCCTCAGTCTTTTTCTGCTGTGTCAACAGGTGATGGAGACCATTATCCAAGTGATAATGTGGATTAAATGAGATCATAGGTGCTAAGGTCATCACCTGAGAAGACCATGAACCACTTTAACAGGACTGAGTGCAGATCTAAAGTTGTCCTTCTCTGAACTCTATCTAATCAATTAATGTGATTTAAAACACACAGACCCTCTACGCTGAAGGCAATGGGACCGTTCCTCTTAATTCATACAGTATTAACTGCTCAACACACAGAGGAAAAAAAAGAGGGGGGAGTTGTGAACAAAGATTTTGCTGGAGGGTTACGGGTGAAGCTGTATCTCAAGGGAAAGTAAAGAAATTGTTTTATTTTGTCTGTTAAGCAGCGGCAAACTCGGACAGGCTTTTCCTACAAGGAGCCTTCATCTAGCCTTTGGCATAGAAAGTGAGTCTGCATATAACTGAGTGCATCACAGCCCAGCAGGAGAATCGGAGAATGAATACACTTAGCTCTAAAACGAGAGAGCTTCTCCTCCATCTTGTATCTTCTTTTACTGACTATTGCAAACAAACAGAACCTCCGGATCAGATTCGTTCAAAATATGGAGGTTTAAAATAGGAGAAACTCATTCTTTGTACTTCACACTGCCCATACCAACAGTAGTTGCAGCAGCTAAGTCCTGAGTGTGCTGCAGAAGCTCAGGGGCAAACAATTTCTGTTTGTGTTGGTTCATATTTTACCAGCATATATAGCATCCAGCTTTGCCTCCATCTCTCTTCCACCCATAAATCTGAATGACATTAGCGTTAAAAAAACCCCAAACCCCTGCCTGTGTTAGGATGGGACTCTCAGGGACACAGAAGGAGCTCGGTTTTATTCTTGGCGGGCAGTGAAAGCGGGCATCGGCACAAACAGACATAAATCTGGAGCAGGTTAGAACTGGTGAACCCCTGCAGTCAGCAGGTTAAGTGAATATCACCCTTTGCCTCCAGAAGGAGCTCACACTCTTACTTCTCTCTCCCATTAAACATGTGCTCTATTTTTTTTAGTCTTATTTGGATGGAAAATCATTTCACCCTCTTTATAGAAGGTCATATAATATATAGAGTTTTTGAGCACAGTGCATACCATTTACATTTTCTATTGTATAAATGTGATCAGTGCGACACAGGGTTGAATAAAACATTCATGGCAAAAGCCATTTTTTTTCAGTGACATTTGGTCCCGTATCTATCATCGGTTTTCTATACGCAGCCTGGAGTACAAACGCTGGTCAAATGTTTAAATGTGGCCTTGCCACATAAAATTTAAACCCTGCTTTCACATTAACACCCGCCGGCTACGAGATGGAAATGCTTTTTTTCTTTGTGCAGATAAGAGAAAAGTCAAATGGAAATGACTTGCAGGGTTGTTGTGGTGGTTGGGGTGGGGTGGGGTGCAGATGGGCCCGGGAAATTGAAGCATGTCAGTTAAATTAGAAAAAGGCAGCTCTGCGCTGACTTGCTGAGATGTAAATGTGGTAGAAGACACCCCCTTCTCAGAGGCGTCCGTTATGGATCGTCCCACACAGCCTTTTCTCATCAAAAATCTCATCAGTACATTAAAAGGTATAGCCTTGGAACTGAAAAATTATTTTCTACTTCTGTTAAATGACTTGAAATGCTTTTGAACTATGTGATGGAAAACCTTTTAGAAATATCATTTACTGTACCTTCAGCAAAAAATAAAAAAGAAATGCTTTTACTCTGCTGGCTTTAATGGCTTGGTCATTGTCAAAAAGTTATTACTGAAGCGTGGTTTTAAACATGGCAGCCGGAAGCAGTGACGGTGGCTCAGGCTGACTGCAATTTCTTACACTGGTGAAGTCAGTGAGCTGTTAAAAATGTTCTATATGCAGGATTTTTTTTTTACTTACACAGAAAAGATGCTATAGGGAAGATTATGGGTCATAAATTCATTCTGCATTTGACCTGTTATCATCTTAAATATAACATCTGTTAGCTGAGTTATCATATACCACAATACAATGCATAACTATGAAGCTGAGAAAAAAGAATAAATGTTTTTTAAAGATTTAATCTGCAAAATATACTTGGTGTTTGTATTTAGCTCCCCTTAATCTGACACCATAAATCGAAAACCAAAATCAGCCACCTTCTGGAAAGAACAATGGAAAGTCCAGCTTTTGTTTCATCATAACATGCAAAGGGGTAAATATGTGGAGGAAGGTGATTGGATAAGATTGCCATAAACACCCCTTGCACTGTAAAACATGGTGTTGATCTCATCAGACAGTGGAAATACTTTTTCTATAGCAAGGGGGGAAAAAGCAAGTTATAGCTGACAGAATAAAGAAGGTTTATCAATGCTTGTGAGTAAAGATCATAGCGTGTTGTTGATGAAGAACACCTAATAGCTCTTAGTAGACTGCTAACAACAATTTAACAAAAGCTAAAATCTCTACAAAATAGTCAAAAACAGAAAACTAAAACCATCCATCTTCTCCCACTTCATCCATCAGGGTCTCGGTTGGGCCGGTGCCTATCTCCGACAGACTCTGGACGTAAGGTGGGGTACACCCAGGACAGGACTCCAGTCTGTCGCAGGGCAACACATAGACACACAAAGACGCACAACCCTGCACACACACACACACACATACACCTAGGGGCAATTGAGAGATGCCAATTAACCTAACAGTCATGTTTTTGGACTGTGGGAGGAAGCCGGAGTACCCGGAGAGAACCCACCATGTACAGGGAGAAAATGCAAACTCCATGCAGAAAGACCCAAGGCCGGGAACTCAGAACCTTCTTGCTGCAAGGCAACAGCGCTAACCACTGCTGCACGATACAGCCGAAAACTAAAACATTTTAAAAAATATAAAAAAATGTTAAAAAAAGGAACTGAAATTTCTTCTGGCAATGTTGAAAGATATGCAGATAAGTCATATTTTAAAATGTGCTTTTATCATAACCTCACTCTAAGAGAAGAATAATATTTGATGATCTCTTTAGGGTTTTTAAAGAGCAAATTGTCATTATCCAGGGTTCTGGCTCTGTTGTGGGTGGTTTTTTCCTGTGCGCCTGTTCCACTTTTCCACCACCAGATGGCATCAGGTTCCTGTTTGTGTGCAGAGATGTCATTGCCCATCACAGCTGCACTGCATCAGCTCATCAAGCCGGCAGTACTTGAGGAGTGGACCACCAGTCCTTCGGTGCTTGAGTGTTTGCCAATCTCGGTACCTCTGAGCCCATTGAGCTAGTCTCTGCATTTCCCAGTGTTCCTAGAACTCCTTGTGATCATTCTGTATCCTCTGCTGTCTTCAGGTGGTTTCCCAGTCGACCTGGATCCTCTGGAGAGACCCTGGCTCGCTTCTGGTTTCTCAACCTTCCCTCGTGACGCCGTGGATGATACCCATTGGTTGCCCCGAGTTTCCATACTCACCTCTTCGTTGTTTCCAAGCGTTTCCCGGATCCCACGGCTGATGGTCAAGTTTTCCTCTGTGTCTCCGCCGAACCTGAGCCCTCTCGCTTGTTCTCCGCCACTCACCTCTGTTGCCTCTAAACCCTCAAGAAACCCAGACCCCGGACATGATCAAATTCTCCTCCAAAGCTCTGAAGCCATCAAGTACAAGTAAGCAGTGAACTGATCTTCTCTCTGCTAGTCGTTTCCTACGTTCCCTGAACTGTCGAAATCCGAGTACGCAGGCCGTTGTATTTCCCTGGGTCCATTCATCCTTACACGTTCCTTATTATTGTGACATCTGGAAAATAAACATCTTCATCTGATTACTCTTCTCCTGTGTTGTGTTCTGCATGTGGGCTAAGCATTTGAAACCCAACATGACACAAATTAATTTCGAAACAGAAAAGCAAAGAGAAAAAAGGAGTTTAAATGCTTTCAGAACACTTAAAGAAAAACATGTTGAAGAATCCATAAGTTTGCTTGTCTGAAAGCACTCAGTCAAAACTACCCCTGATGATGATAATGATTTTGATTATCAAAATGTTGTTTTATACCCAGTCAGCAAGTTGCAGGTTTCCCCTGGTTTGGAAACTGTGTTGCCCCATTTCAGGTAGTGTGATGGATTCCCACAGGTACTAATTAGTATTGTTTAGATGTAAACCCGAAGGGGCCACGCTGTCTCCCTTTCATGGATTACTTTACACCACAGTGTACACTTGAGCTGCAGTTTCCCACACATCTGTAATCCTGTTAGGAAGTGCTTCAGTTCAACATACACTGATCAGTGCTCATGGATCATATGTTGAAATGGAAAGTAAGAATGTGGCATTCAGAAGCATTAGCATTCTGTTTACAAAACAAGTTTAAGTCGCAATTGATAATAGTATGTGCTACATTAGAATTCACTGAATAAAGTGTAAAAGAAGAGGAATGCTCCTTCAGATTTATAAAACAAAACAGACCATTTTGGATGCCTATATATTTCTTGCTTTGTGCACATCCAGGTTCTAGGATTTTGAAATATTTTCTTGCCGTTCTCCCTGCTTTTACTGAGTCATCTATATATTAATCTAAATCAAGGGTTTAAGTCTGTTTATGGTTTTTTTTGGCACCAAGTCCAATCTCTTCTTGCAGAGGCTACAATAACTGACAGAATGGCTGCTTTGTTGCATGGTGTCAAAAAACAGAAAAACACCTGGGACAAAATGAGAGAAAAACAAAAACCCTTTTCCATCTAACATGTAGAATCATTTCATGTCTTCATAAAAGCGGATCTTTAGGTTAATACAGCACATATATACCCTCAATTATAATGAAATCCTATTTAGGTCAGATTTAAGCAGTTAACCTAATTCCTAACTTTAAAACAGTCATGATCTTCAAACCATCCACTGTGGATTTTTGTCCATGCTTGTTCATCTGGGGCGAGCATGGGGGCTGTTTCCCATCTCCAGCAGCCTTTGGCTCTTTGATGTGGTCCAGTTATTTATTCATAACAAAACAACACAAACACACAAAGCCATGCAAATAAAGGCAATTTAAAGAGTAACTAACTATTCCCACAAGCAACTCCAATTTATTGAAACACTTCTTATTGTTTCACCACTTAACACTGATTTACAACTGTTACACTGGGTTTCACTTGCATCATATATTGTTATTTTTGTAAGGCCTTCCTGTTATGTTTAGTTTTTCCGCTATAACAGTGTAATTTCAGTTGCAAGAATAGGAAATTCCAAATTCAGTGATATAACCCTAACCCTACTGTTAATTGATAGACTTACCTGGGTATCATCCCATAAAAGCTCTTTGGAAGACTTCCTTAACTTCTCAGAAGTGAAATGTGTCTCCACTGGTCCTCCTTTTTGGACTTCTACTCAAGAAAGTTTATACAATCAACTATTAGACTTTGGTTGCTCTGCCTCTCATTCATAACCTACCAATCCTGTCCATCCTCCACCAAAGTGATGTAAAGGTACTTGCATTGGACAGTATAAGCAACAATATCAGCCGTAAAATCAAACAGGAAAAAGTATGGCCTAATGGTCAGCTATAGGAAGCTGGAAACAGTTGTCCTATTTTAGGGAGGCTGGAACATCCCTAAAATGTACCAATGACTTGGTATTTTTTTTTGCTGCTATTTATTTATTGCTTTTTCAAATAACAGTTTACAAATCAAATATAATGTGGTCACAGTATGATTGCAAATAAATATTCATACAACCCGTCATTAGTGTAACTATAATCATCAGACTTTTCAGCAAGTCCATTCCACTCATGTACATGCGTCACATCAATTCCTGTCCATGTTTTTCCATGCAAACTTGTTTGCAGCGTCACAACAGCTGAGCAGAAGGAATACCCAGTAAGTAGATCTTAGGAAGATTTAATGTGGGTATTCAAAAGGTTTTTTTAAAGGAAGTAAGCATTAAACAAAAACATTGGTAGAAACGATTCCCTCCAGCCCTCAGATAACATAAATTCCAGAGTAATTAATAAGTTGTCCCCTGTTTGACCAATAAAACCACAATCCATTAAAAGAGTAATAGGTTCCAACTTTAAAAGAATGCTGCTATTTAGCTACTAGCTCATCTAGATGCATTATGAAGGGTCTGTCTGTTTAGAGTTGAGTGTGCATTACTTCTTTCTAGATCATTAGCTGTGTTTTCACTTTACACATGGGTGCTTGCACAATGTGAAACAGGAGCTGAGATCTTTATATCCGATTGTCAGAGGATGGCTATAATAATACAGTAATAAACCCCCCTTATCTCACTACATTGACCTGTAGGAGACAGAAGAGTATAGCACGGGGAGTGAGAGGGGAGAGACCTCTTCTGGGAAGATGAGTCGAAAGAAAGATCACCAACCTGCAGAACCTAGCAGTTTAAAAAATAGTGAAAATATTAACCAAAAATCAAACTGAAATTGTTTTGTTCTCTAAATAAATGCTGCTGAAATAATACTTTTTACATTGGATATCAGATGTGAATTTACATCAGTCAGTCAGAATGGCCACAAAATAATCTCATGTTAAGTGGCTTTCAAATGTTGAAATAATAAAGATAAAGCAAAGTCAGTAGTGTTACATGTTAAATTACATTTGGGTGAATCTTTATGTCACACTATGCCCCTGAAGGTCTAAAAGGTTAAAGACGCCTGATCTAAAGATTTCAAAGAATAGCCATTTGAGTTTCAGTCTTGGGATTTTATGAAACTTTATGAACTATGAGACATTTAAGTCGATATGCATAATGTTCAGACGTTAAAAGCATGAGTCTTTATTGAAAAAGGAAATGATTAAAAAGTAAAGATGCAAAAAGAGATACAGTGATGTAAAACAAGTGTTTGCTTCCCTCTTTTTTGCATTAGTCAAATACAACACTAGTAAATACAAATTCATTTTTTTAAATTAAGTCTTATACTATTAATGAGGGGAAAAACAATTTTGTCTTAAAACTCCCTTTTTTGCCTTTTTTTTCATGGCTAATATTTTTCATGAAATTGAAATTGCAACTGTAATATTTGGACCCAAAATCTAATCTGTGCAACTTAAAAATATTAGGGAGCAAATAATAATTGTGCTGTGAGCAGAAGGGATTGCTTTAACCTTTATGTTGGTCTATTATTAAATCCATTGAAAATGTTTCAAGTTATCGCCAAATTTTAAGCTTGTTTTGTGCTTCATGTGTCAGCGAAAATGACCATTTTTGACTTGCACGCCCCTCCGCACAATTTCTGTGTGGACAGAGGGTGTACATAGAAGGTCCTAACTACGCCAACAGCTCAGGGTATGAAAACATGGCGAGTGAGCAACAGCTTCTACTGGCGATGGTTCACAAATGTACATGCATACTGACATCCATAAATAAGAACACTATCGACAGATTGTGGAAAAACTGAATGACTGTTGCTCTTCGATGGCAAAGAATGGCTTTTTAAAAGTTGTTGGGCGTGCAGGTGGCATAGTGGTTAGCGTGTATGACCCTATTATGGAGGCCTTAGTCCTCCACGCGGGCGACCCAGGTTCAAATCCAGCTTGTGGTCCTTTCCCGCATTTCTCTCATACCCCCTTTCTTGTCAGCCTACTCTCAGAAAAAACGAGCCACTAGTGCCTTAAAAAGCTAAAAAAAAAAAAAAAAAAAGTTATGAAGTGCTTTGTTTCCCGCTTTCTCATGTAGTGTGGTGTTGTCAGCTTTCTGTTTGAGATGTACAACCCCCCCAAAGCTGCTGCCAATTGGGGAAAAGCCGCACAGAGTATAAACGCAACAATGTTGTTATTGGTGGCTAATTTTCTGCACACTTACTGTTTTTTGATTTACTGTATTAAAAATCTAATGACTGCTTCACGCATTTACACAGTAAGGTATATCTGTTCATTTAGTGGAAAATCAACTTCTCACTTTCTGTTAGTTGGCTGAATACCTTTGTACTTGCTGCTATGTTAACATCCTCCTGTGCATCTCCTGCAGGATAAGCTCCTTTCCTCATTAAAACGTGTTCACGCCCCTGTCCTTAACAACGTAGTTAATCATCGTTTTTAATTAATTAATAATAATTTATTTATTGACCAAATAAACAAACTAACCAGTTCGTTTGTTCAATGCATTCAGATGCACCTGTTAAGTCTCTATTCTCTTTCAAATTAATGTAAAAGGTCTAATTTTCGACAGTAAGTGAAAGCAGCAAAGAGGCAGCCTGAGAGAGTACCTCGCCGCCATCACCCCTCCCCATCCCGCGTGTGCCCGCCGGTAAAGGCGCGCGTACGGGACGGGGGGGTTGTGCTCGCTCCTGCTCTCTGACCCCAGTGGCAGCTCCGACTCACTGCACTCCGGCTCCCCCTCCGACACACCGAAGCTGCCTGCTATCTCTCTCTCTCTCTCTCTCTCTCTCTCCTGTCGTCTATCAGTGTATCTCGACCTGCTCTCCGGCTCGCTACCTTTCGCTCTCCTCCTTGTCTGGGTTCTTTCCACTGGAGCCAGCCGAGGTCCCGCCGGGTCGAAGGTTCCTGCCCCTGCCCGCCAAGCCTGCCGCAACACCCCCGGACGGTGGCTGAGGAGTCACCGCCGCATGGACCCGAGTCCCTCCGCTGCTGCTGCTGCTGCCACCGCTTCTTCTTCTTCTCCTCCTTCCTCCGCGTAGAGGGCGACCCCGACCCGACGCTCTTTCCCCGGCCAGATATAACACCCAGAAAGGAGGGGGGGAGGAAAAAGAGAAACCTCCGGGACGAAGGTAGAACAACCTTTCAGCTTTGCTTTAGAAGCAGAGACGCACGGAGGGAGGGGAGGCATTCCTGACACAAAGCCGTCGGTTTAAAGGTGGCTTGTCATTTACGAGGAAGGAGCCAGAGGTTAGCAGGCGGTGCTTTGACACTCGGCACCCCTGGATTATTCAGTATTAATAATATTCACGGATCAGAGTTCAAGATAAAACTGAGTTCTTTCTTTCTTCTTTTTTTTTGCGGACACGCACGCTGCAAGCTTAACTGCAAGCGGCTTCATAATATAGCTCACACCGTGTCTGCATGGTGATACTAGAAAGGGTCAGTTTTAATAGGCTCCGTCCTTCCTCTTCCCTCTGCTTACCGGTCTGGGAAGTTGTCTGCCAGGCTCTCTGTTTATTGCACTGCCAAAAAGAAGCGCGTTTCGACGCGAAGCTTCAGCGTGCTTAATATTACAGTTTAGCAGGCTAAGCTACAGGGCTAGTCGCTGCTGCTGCTGCTGTAGCCATACGGCGGAGACACACAGACAGGCGAGCAAGGAAAACCACACATGCATAGACCGACTCTTCCAGAGAGGAGACGCTTTCTGCACGCTGGAGAAAATCAAAACAAACAAACAAACAAAAGATTAATTTAAAATTTATTGCAAAAAACATTGGCAATTATTATTATAACTTATAACAGCCGCATCTTTTGAAGGATTTAATCATCTTGTTAAAAATGTTGATTAAAAAAATGGTCAGTTTCATGTTTTTTTCCCCTCTCTTTTTTCAGACTCTATATTACCTCTTAAAACACTATATGCATCTCCTGCATTGCTTGTGTAATCCCTGTCAGACTTTTGTCATTTGTGCTGCTAGAAGCCATTCGTTTGCAAATAACACTTAAAAAAAAAAAAAAAAAAAACTTAAAAATAGAAATTGTTGCTGCTACTTTGCCTTCCTATACTAAGATGATAACATCTACCCTTTAAGAAAGTTGAAAAGAGGAAATAATGTATTTCTATTTTTTTCCATCCACAGTCTCATAAATGCTGATCAGTAGAAACTATTAATCAACATTGCTGGCAATTTTATATACTATTTTAGAAACATATTTTTGTCTCTTAAAAAAGACTTAAATTGCAAAAGCTGGACTTTAAGATGTGGAAATGTAAAAAAAAAAAAAAAGAGAAATGTATAGCTTTTAGTTGAAAGATAAATGAACTTCAAAAGCAAAGCCTGATTCTCGTGCTGCAGGGATACATTTAAATTACCTCGATGTTAGGGTTTCATTATGCAAATATGAATGAATGTGTTTTCCTCAATCTAAAATTAACAGCATGCATCAGAAGAAGTAGCTTCCAGCTGACCCAGAAAAATAAGCGAATCAATTCTTTTCAGAAAATTGGGCCAGTTTTGAGCCGTTTGCTTTAGCTTATCCTCTGCATCCTGTGATTTCACCTTCAAATGTTAACATGAAGAGGCGTCATTTTTATTTCTCTCACATGAAAAATATATAGCAGACTTTTTCTTGGACATTTTTTTTTTTCTCCCTTTGATATGTGGCTGCGTGAGGACGTCTGGTATAAAACGCCCACGGTAGCCTCGTTACTAACAGTTAGGAAGGTCAGAGTGGAAGGAAGCCCAGGGTGCAGGGAGGCGACAGGACAGCGAGTGGAGGGACGCCGCTCTTTAGAACTTCTCCAAACATACGTCTGTAGAAACGATATATTGAAAATCCTTGATCTTCTTTGCTGATTGAAAAGTTTTTCCAGGATCCGTTTGGAATTGGAGCTGCTTTTGTTTTCTTTGTGCTGTGCAGAAATCAACCTTTTTCATAAGGGTACTTTAGAATTCCATGTTTTATAAAAGGCAGCAAAATGGATCCCTGTCACTCTCCCCTTTTTGGCTATTTCGAATTTTACATGCTAATGTGTTTGAGAACATATCTGGAGTCATTTTTCTTACTAAACATGTTGCTTAAATTGCTTTTCTTAATTATGCTGCAATCTAATCTATTTAGTACTTTTTATTCTAGAAATGCTGCTTGTAGTCTTCAGACTTTTACTTGATGTTTTTTCTTTCTGTGTGCATTTCTCTAAATCCCTGCATGTAACTTTAAACCATCCATGTTTGTTTTCCCCTTTTCTTTGAAACATCTGTTTTGAGAGTTGTTTACATCCTCCTCTGCTCTCAGAAGTTGATGCATGCCTTCTCCCCGCAGCGAGTGTCGGTCGGCCAGGAAGCTACTGCCGGCCCAGCCGCCACCGCCGCCGCTGCTGCTGGGAGAGCTCCTGGGCTTCTTGAGCTGCCTGCTCCGAAGGATGACTGCTGCACGGCTCGTTGCTGAATCCCGGTGAACGAACGGCGTCTCATGTCCAAACGGTGGAAGGATGGCTCATGGCAAAGTGACCATCACGGTGGACGAGTACAGCTCCAACCCGACGCAGGCCTTCACACATTACAACATCAACCAGAGCCGCTTCCAGCCTCCTCATGTCCACATGTAAGTGTGATCTCCTTCCACCTGCTTGCTTGGATCAAAATAAACTCCATAATTTTCTCCTTCATCTAAAATATTTAACAGGAGTCCAATCAGGTTGATCTGACTGATTCAAAAATACATTAAATTGACCTGATCTCAGAGACTGTTTGGCAGCCAGTCAGAACAAACGATGAGAGGAATGTAATATATGGTGTATAAAACTAAAGGTTTCATTTAACGGGGTTCATGCAAAATATTAAAATGTACACAATTCGGTTGAAATATTTGTGTTCAAACATCCCATCTATCGTCTGGTTGTTTTCTGGCAGAAATACCCGTTCTAAATTTTTAAAGAACTTTTCTAGAAATAAGAAAAGTTTAGATAAAGGGCTGAAAAATCTGGAAATTTCAGTTTGTAACAGTGTAAATTTAATCGGGGAAAATGTGTCGGTACACTGTTGTTACTGGCTTTCAGGATAATCAAGAAAAAGGCTCTTCTGAATCCTGGTGCTTTTATTGATTTTTTTTTTCTTTGTTTTTCCCATCAAAGCATCATTCTTGTCTGGTTGCCATTGAGATGCCAGAGCGCCTGGTCCGCGTTCAGGCTTTCATTTTATCCATTCATTAGACCAGTTACTTGTGGCCGGATGTGGTAAAGCTGAGCTTCTCATTAGCGGGTCGGGGTGATGCGACCTGTTAACCTTCTGCACGTTTACACACATCACAGCTCTGTGCTTCTTTTTTTCCTGTGGACGGCTCACTTTTTGTCTAACAGTTAACCCGTTTTTATCTTTATGACCCTTGGTGTTTACTAACTAGCATGTTTGTGGCATTTTAAGCTGACATGATCCTGGAGCTTCAAGATACAAAAACTGATGAATCTATTTGAAACATTTGTGTTATATGCATCATTTAGAGGTAGAAGACGTGTAAACACAAGTTCTTAGATGAATTAAGGTTAAACCAGAGTTGGAGGATGGGGTCTCTGCAGACTTTAGAGCTGAAAGATCAACCAGCTGCACAGCTTCACTTTTGGCAGATGAAACGTCTGGCCTCAGGTTTGAATGTTTTCTACATTTTCTGTTTTTGAAGCATTGTTTTGCTTTTAAGGTTCTCAACTCTCCAGTCTTTTCTTGCAACCGGGATCATTTTAAGAAGATGGAATTATGTAAACAGCTGTATCGGCGTGTTATCTTCCCTCTGGCGTTGGGAAGCGAGCACATTTGTGGCACCGTGTTGTTTTGGGAATCCCTCTCTGCCAGCACACTGAGTGGTAAATGTGGAAGAGGAGATGAACGTTCAGTCTGCGTTATGTCAGTCGTTGATGAAAAGCTTGATGTATCAGGCTAGATGTTTTATAATGAATGCAGGGTGAAATAAGAAAACAAGGGCACTTTTTTAATTTTAGACAGAGCAGACAGAAGATACTGTTTTTTTTTTTTTTTTGTTTTTTTTTTAAGTAGTTTCAGATGTAAACTGTCTGCTCATCTGAAGATTTGAAAGGGAAAAAAAAAATTTGGCTGAAGTGTCATTGCTTTGATCCGTTTGTGCGTCCTTTACTGGCTGCTGATGCAAACAGCCTGGTGGGTCCGGTTGCCATGCTTTGTCAGCGCAGACTGGCTCTAAGAAAGTCAAAGTTTCATATTTCTCCTCCTGCATGTTAGATTTTATTGTTTTCCTGCAATGATCAGGTGTGCTGGTTGCTTCCTTTTTTCCCTTTTTTACCACATTTGCATTTTTAGTTTTACTTTTAAACATTTAAGTCATTTTTTATGTCCTTCACACAAAAATATGATTAGAAAAGTGGCAAAATTATGGGCAGTATGTCACCTAGAGCTGTTTGTGTTTTATAGGGGTCATTATCTGTTACATTAAAATCAATCAAAATAGATTCTTAATAATAATGTATAATTTATTGAACTATTAAGGTTATTTAAGCTTTTTTCTGACTGTTTGTCAATAGATGTTATGAAGATATTTAACTATAATGAAAATAAAACTTGTTAAGGTGTAGAAAATCAGAAGAGGGCAGAAAGAAGCCATCCAGTTGTGACAGCTGAAGCCGGCAGCATGATGGGTCAGATTTGTTCTGCATTAAGTAGAAAGGAAAGCTCTTCCTCCTGTGGTATTAAGTTAACTCATTGATTTAATGCTACCAGTAGTTGTGGACCCAGATCAGATCCTCATAGTATGATGGCAGTGAGTAAAATACAGCAGGTTCACTTTTTTAAAAAACAAAAATAAATACATGAATGTATGAAATTAATCTGTTTTAATTTATTGGATATAGAAAAAAAAACAAATGATCCCCTCAGTTAATAAAATCAAATATTGATTCTAACAGTTATAGGTCTCTATATTATGTTAATTTTTATTCTTTGACTCACTATCTGTGGTTTTCATGTGTAGAATATTTCCCCTTCTGGGCTTTTTATACAGGATTGTAGGGAGTATAATGAGCTGATATCAGCTGGCTACTTAGCTGGGCTATCTGCTCAGGTAGCCCAGCTAATTAGCCATATAGATTTGTTTTCCATTTAATTATTTTTTTTAATGCACAGATAAGCACCATATCTTCTTCTTGAAGTTTGGCATCACATGCAGCTGGTTTATGTTTTTTTTTTTTACTGCAGGCTGCAGCAAATAAAACCAGGTTGAAGGTGATGTTTGTGGTTAAAGCATAAAGCAGAGCTGTTTTCTGTTCTTTTTAGATGCTTTTAAACAGCAAAATCTGCAGGAGTTGGAATAATGAAACCTTTACTGAATTATATTTCCTTATTCTCCGAAAAATGTAAGGATTACTTTTCCAATATATTTAGATTTCTAAGCTTTTGTGCAGCCCAGTTGATTTTTTTTTCCCTCCTTCATTGTGTTAGTTTTCAGAGGTGAAGTCTGTGCCAGTGGGGGTGGGGGGTGGAAGCCGAGGGGCCTCTCAGCAGATATGTGTTTGGATAAATACATTAGGCTGTTTCCTGGGTTCCACAGAGCCTGCAGTGTTTTACTCTGTCATTCTTAGACTCAACCTAGAGCCCTGCGATGACACACACACACACACACACACACACACGTGTCTGTGAGCCCATCCCCCCTCCATGTTCAAGTGCTTATAGAATAAGAGCTCTGTTCGAGGACAGCAAAGGCTTGTTTAGATTTCCCGGATAATGATCCGAGTCGTTCCTCTCCGTATTCACTGCTTTCGGGGAAATAAAATGTGAGCTTCTCTGACAGAAAATGAAAGACGTGACGGCTCTAGCTTTGCTTTTTTGAAATTGAATCCCCACCTCTGATGTTTTTCTCTCTCTGACTCTTTCTCCAAAGAGGTACAGCAGTTCCTTTTGTGTGGCATGGAAGGTATCGCTCTGCGAACCTCTAATGAAAACATGCATGTAGGGCACGTGCACAGTCATGCATACACACAGCGAGCTGCAGATGGAAGCTAGTGCTGAGGAACGCGACCCTGGACTCTGATCGGGCAGCGTCTCCGTCCAGCCCTAGAAGTCAGCGACAGACCCCGTCGGGCCTCGTTTGCGTTCAGTTTATTTTTCTGCTCCGTCTGTATTTTTGTTCCCTCTCGCCCTTTCCATCCCTCCCCACCCCACCTTTTTTTGCTGTCGTTTTGTGAAACTGAAATGCTCAGCAACTTGGAGCATATGCTTCCAGTTGGGAATCTTAATTGAGCCGGATTTAGCCAAGATGCAGTCAGGGAGCTCAGACTGACAGAATAGTTTAATAGGAATTTCTAAAATGTTGGGCTACAAAAAATGTTTTTTGTAAGGTTTTAAAAATAAACCTTTAAAGCAACTTCCTAACTTAGTTTTGTTTTCAAGGTCTATCCCCCGTGGATTTAATCCTAATAATCCAGCAACTAATGATCACGTTCACGCTCAATTGCCCTGTTGACTTATTGAGCTGTTACTAATTCTTTAAACATGCACTACCATGTTTAAAAAAAACAGCCTGATATGATCCTCTATGCAACCTAATGTATCGTAGATAAAAGATTTTTATTAAAAAAAAAAAAAAATTCCACAATAAATGAGTCCAGCATTAACCCTTTTAGGACTACCATTATAAAGGTCCGAATGAGCATCTTTTTACATTTTTGGATGCTGCAGAGTCATT
>JAUZNJ010097076.1:0-21689 GCA_034780135.1 Jordanella pulchra
GGACAGAGAAGGGGCCTCTCTGACCTGCAAAGGTAAGGCATTCCATAATTTGGGGCCCATAACAGAGAAAGCCCTGTACAATATATTGTATTTGTTCCTGCAAAGAACTTTGCAGAGCAACAAGGTTGCACACGAGAGAGTTTTAACATCCATTATAGCTTCTGAGCTTCATAAAAAGAGACAGTAAGGGAGAAATTATAATAGATAGTACATGTTGAGACATTTACTATTCAAATATAAACGTCATACATTCAGACAGTATAAGGGAATAGCTATCTAAATAAGTACATTAAAAACGCCTCTAAGTTTTAAAACAATTTTAACTGTTTTCTGGTTTTCCAAAAAATTATAGAGTTGATTTATTGTTTAATGTGGAGCAGTATATTTTCCAAAATAAAAACAAAAAATCTGTATCTATTTTTGCAATTATTAAGATAATCGTGTCCTGCAAAAGGACTTGATAAGTAGACAATTTCAAATCAAATGAACAAATGTTTCAGAATTATTATAGCAGGAGCTGCAATTAACATTTTTAAGCTTTTCTGAACAACTAATAATGTCTTTTGCGTCTTGGTGCGGGATATGCTGTCATTTAATGTATGACGTACTTCCGTTTTCGGCTGCACGCTCTCCAGTTGTCGGCCATTCAACGCAATAAAATCTCGCTCGAAAGAATAGGACGAGGATACAAGCGTCATTTCTGTAATACTGTTTGGTCAAAGTGTTAAAAAAGTGCTACAAGCGATAACATTTTTTGGATTTATAACCGAGCTCATTGGTTAATCGGAATATGAACTGACAATGCAAGCTACGTTCCTTTGAAGAGCGGAGGTAGACGTTAGGTGCTAGCTTTGTTAGCCGCTCTAGGCCCTTCTATATGTAACCACGTTGGCTTTTTGTGCTTTTATTTTATAAAATGTATCCCTCTTGGGGAAATTACGGGACCCCTCCGCCGCAAAGCTACGGAGGACCAGGTCCTCGTAAGCCTCCAGTTGGATCAGGTCAAGCTCCTGGTGGGTTCGGTGGCTTCGAGGCCTCCTCCGGTGGCTCGTTGTTCTCCAGCCTCCAGGAGCAGCATCGCCAACAGATGCAGCAGCTCCAGATGCTACACCAGAAACAGCTACAATCCGTTTTACACCACGGTAACAGCGGGCCTGGATTTGGGGGCGGACTCTCGGGTGGGTTTAACTCAGGCCCACAATGGCAGTCGGAAGGACCGGGCAATGTAGACCCTAAACAGGGTCAGCATCAGCCCCCTCCAATACTACCGCAACCAGCCGAGTCCAAACCGGCCCCACCTCCTGCAGAATCGCAGCTTTTGAAGCCCAAAGAGACCATCGGTGCTCCCAAAGCCCCAGAGGTGGTGAACACAAGCCACTCCAGCACAAATGATAACTCCCTACCTTTACAGGTAATTACCTAAAATAATTATTCTTCTAGCTGAAAACACAAAGATATGGATTCCTTTTTTTTCCACATTGAGAAAGAAAAAGTCTAAATCCGAAACGAGACTTTTAAGTATTTTCCATTTTTGTTTAATCTGTTTTCAAATAAGTAAAACAAGGTTTTCACATCATAAGGTTAACACTTGGAAAAAAATATTTGCAGGAATGAAAACTAAAAACAGTTTAGGTATGTTATTTCATATCACTAGTTTTACAAATACAATGCTGCTTTTAGAATAGAATATATGGAGCAAAAAAATAACTAAAAAATACTGCAGATGTTTCGATAGTAACACACTCAAATATATACATCTGTCCTGCTATAACAAAAACTAAAACATACATTATTTTCTAAAACCACAACAGTACTGCACCCAACTGGTAAAGTCATTTAGATTGTTTTATTACAGGGAACATTTTAGACAAAACATGTTAGCAATCCATTTATGCAAAAATGTTTAGGCTATTGTGTACTATATAAGTTATTGATGAAATAGACATATTGCAAACAAATCTGGATCAAATGTAGGCTATCATTGGCCGATTTTTCATATGCATTTACCTATTTAAAAAATGAATTGTATCTGTATAGATAATAAATATCAAAACAAATATTGTTTGGCAGTTTTACTTTTCTCATGCTGCCTGGTGCATAAGCTTAACAATGAGTACTCTGCAGTAAAATGACTTGTTCAGATTAAAACGATAATTAAGGAAATATGGATTTGGACATAATTGATTTCATAATTTGAAATGTTAAAAATTTCTAACAGCAACACATCTAGATCCTTTTACGTAACTTATCTTCACAAAACGTACACTCCTCACCAAGTTTATATTTATGATGCTGCTGTTGTTTTTATCAGGAGCAACAGAATGTGTGGTACAAACAGCATCTTCAGAATTTACAGAAACTGAGGCAAGAAAAAGCCAAACAAAATCAGAAAGAGGACAATGCCTTTCTACCACCCCAACCACCCCCAGGTCACACAGCTCCTCCACCCCCTCCATCAGATCCCCCTAAAGGCACACCTCCACCACCGCCTCCAAAAGAGGAACCCCCTGTGCCACCTCCACCTCCTACAGAAGCAAAGGTAAGTTTTCCTGAAATTATATTGATTTATAGATCATTTCCATTTGTGAGCCCTCCTTTGATTAACATTCTACTAAAGTTGTTACCTAAGGCCTTATTGGTCTGTTTGTTTTTTTGTTTCTCTTTTTCTCTGTTAATGCAATGTCATAAAATGTAATACAGATGCAGTACAACTCTAATAAGAAATATCTTCATCCAGTGATGACTGAGTTCGGAAATGCTGTCTTTTAATTATTTTCCAATGTGTCATTTATCTTCATTAATTCCAGATAATTTTTTTTATTTCTTGTTCCTCTCGCACAATTCAAGATTTAGAAAAATCTTTCTTTCCCCCTAGTTTACTAATATAAAAAAAGAAAACAAATGTATTTGAAATGTATTTTAACTCATAAATATTCCAGGTTGTTTTACAGATTGTAAATGTCATACAGTTGAAATATTATTTGTTGTTTGCATAACTTTGCAGAGTGCAAATGTAGGAACCTCATCTAAATTAACAGACACAGTAAGTCTTACTGCTCCTTTTCTGTCATTTTTATGCCCATGCTGCATATTTTACCTCAGTTCTTGTGATGCCTGCCATGTTCTGTGTAGGGTTGGGTTTTTCCAAATTCTTATATAAAAAGTTGATATGCGTTGGTACTTCGACCAATAGTTATGCAAAATATTTGGATATCATCCATTAAAATTATTGTAGTCAGTAGATGTTGGTGTTTGTTTCTGTCAAGAAATAATGTCTCACATGTTTTTTTTTCTTTAAAACCTAGAAGTCTCTATAACAGCAACCTTGTGCTGCAATTGTTGATGTTTTATGCTAAAATTACCTGGAAGCTATCTGAAAACAAAGCTTTTACCAAATTACATTGTACAAAAACATTTGCAACTCCTCAGACATCTGCACAGTTAATCTCCCAAAGTACTGATTTCTGATTTTAAAGAGCATTGTATACCATCAGTAGTTTCACAAAATTAAACCAGCACAACAGGGCACCATAATCTATTCAATTTCCCAAGACAAATTAACTCACATTGATGTGACCTTGTTCAGTTTGTCACATCACTGGAGAATGCTGCAAAAGTTTACCTTTTTATGTTTTTAGAGAGGCTGAGCTATTGTGTCGGATTGAAGTCAAAATGCTCAAGAGCAAAATAAACATACCCGTGGGTATGCATAAGTTCATCAACCACAATGCCAAAAAATCCTACGTGCACAAGGAGCTGCAACTTCGAGGGGAGAAATTAGCTCTGTTGACACGCCTGTTCCTCCCACATGCGCTCAGGATCTCTCCATGAGCATACGGCAATGTTCGACTTGTGCACGAGTTTCTGTCCGGCACACGCGCTCTTGGAAGGTTGCGCTCCCAAAGGTGTCTTTGCCCTCGGGCTGATTTTTTTTTTTTTTTTCTTCGCGCACATCGAAATGTGTTTTGACAGATGGGTGGAGACAAACCCCCTTCTGTGAGCCTTCTCCTATTTTGCCCATGCAGACACGATCATACAGGAAGTATAGCACTACTTAACCCACCTACCACAAATGTTGCAGAGACCTCCGCTACTGTCCCACCTCCAGCCATCGTTTTCATCTATAATATAAAGCTGTCAGTCAGAGTCTTCCTAACACTTCTTCCTGTGACTCATATTTGACTCTCTGAATGGCCTATTTCAACTTTCACCTCCTAAAACAAATAATTTGTCCTACTTTCATGGTACTGTATTGGATATGTATCCAATAGTTTTCAAAGCATCTGCCATGTTAGATCCAACTTCTCTGTCATGGTTCTGGTTTCCACCATAAATCCTCACAGAATTATCTACAGTGGCGGTCACTGACTGCTCTGCTAAAGGCGCTGGTTTTTCACACCTCCCTTCTACTTTTTATGACATGGTCATGATACAGTTGGCACCTATTGTTCAAAAGTTTAGTAACAACACTAGCATCTACTTAAAAAAAACAAAAGAAAAAAGAAAACTGCTTTATTAGGCATTAAAGGTGGAGTTTCAGTCTTGTTTGGGGTAGGGCATTGAACAAAAAGTTGACTTGTCGACCCACCTCTGGACAACTTGAGAATCCACCGCCCTGAGTTGGATGCAGGTCACTTTGGTGTTGTGAGCCGTTCAAATAGAAGTCTGATTGTGATTGTATTAAATTAGTAGTGTGAATGACCGTACAAATAAATAACTTGTAATTTATCAAAAAAAATCAGAGTTGGACATCAAGACCTGTAGTGTGAATGTAGCCTGAGGTGCAGCAAATGTTGAAATTACCTAAACTCATTATGTTGTTTATATTTGGGTTATGGGACCAACAGTACCTTTTAAAAATACCCAACCCTACTTCATTGCTTAATCTACCCCTTTTTACTTTTGTGATGTCCGACTTGACCCATCAAAGTGATATGTTTTCCATTCATGTTGTTAAAAGTGTCTAGCAATGCTTAAGTTTTTCTGTAGAATCTCCATGATGCCTTGTTTTATTTACAGTCTGAATTCTACAACTACATCAAAACTATGGTGGGATACAAAAATAAGGCTTAGTCCCTAATCTTTTTGGCTTGTCTCTCTTTAAAGCCTGATGTCCCAAAAGACCCAGAAGAAGCTGCTCGCCTCCAGCAATTGCAGGCTGCAGCAGCACAATGGCAGCAGGTTCAACAGCAGAGAGTTAGTTTACAATACCAAGCTCTCATGCAGCAACATGAAAAACTCCAGCAGATTCTTGAACAATATCAACGGCTTATTCAGCAGCCCTCAAACCTCCAGGTGGGTAAAAACACAACAAACTCAAAGCTTAGGTTAAGAGCATTTGCTATTATTACTGTACACTACTTAATATCACTTGCATTATCTTTGTTTCCTTTACAGACGATGTCTGCTGAAATGCAACTGAGGCATTATGAAATGCAACATCAGCAATTCATGTCTTTATTTCAAAACTGGACTAGTTCTTTTGCTTTGTGGCATGAGCAGTTCCAGTCTTACCCGCACAAAGATCAATTGCAGGACTATGAGCTCCAGTGGAAGCAGTGGCAAGAGCAGATGAATGCTACCAATGTCCACCTTCAAGAAAGGGTCGCTACGCTGTCTGCCATGGTCCCATTTGCCTCAGGCCAGTATGGTGCTATGATGGGACAATTTGGCCATTACCCTGGACAAGAGATGCAAATGCCAAACCCCAGTATCCCACCTCCTGCAGTTGCCATCGGTGCCACGGCGCCAGGTGCTGTTGGAGCTATGGCTCCAGGTGCTGCTGGGGCAGCACCTCTAGGAAAGCAACCTCCTTTCATAGCCAATTCAGAATCATCAGATGGACCTCTTATGCAAGGAACTCTCTCTTCTGGGACTGGAGACATGCCCCCTGGTCCCTTGACAACACAGTCATCAAGTTTCAACAGCGTAACAGGGCAACGGTTAGTTTTTACTTTTGTTGTTGTTTTTTTTTTTTTTTTGTGGTTCATCTACTAATTATTCATGTAGGGTGGATGTTAAAAAATACCATAAATTAGACTACATAATTTCACTAGGTGTTGTTTTTATCTATATTTTTTGTTACAATCCATTTCACTTGTTTTATTTATTTATTTTCAATAATTACAGACCCAGCAGATTTGACCAGCCACCACAAGGTTTTGATGGGCCCATGTTCAACCAGTCACAGCAGCGTTTTGATGGTCCACCAAGGTTTGACCAGCCTAGGCAGCGTTTTGATGGTCCCCCAAGATTTGACCAACCACGGCAGCGTTTTGAAGGTCCACCAAGATTTGACCAACCACGTCAGCGATTTGAGGGTCCCCCAAGGTTTGACCCACCACGCCAGCGTTTTGAAGGCCCCCAAAGGTTTGACCAACCACAGCCACGTTTTGATGGGCCCCAAAGGTTTGACCAACCACAGCTACGTTTTGATGGGCCCCAGAGGTTTGACCAACCACGGCAGCGTTTTGAAGGTCCGCTAAGATTTGACCAACCACGCCAGCGTTTTGAAGGTCCCCAAAGGTTTGACCAACCACGACAGCGCCTTGATAATCCACTCAGACATGACCAGCCTCAGTTTGGACAACAATCTAGATTAGATTCTCCAAGGCCCATTTGCCCTCCACCGCGTTTTGAATCTTCTTTAACACCTCTGCAAAAAACACAGCAAGGTCCTCAACCGAAGTCAGAGACTGAAAGTCAGAGTTCTGTCAGTACAGGTTCAACTACTCCATCAAAAACACTTGCTCAACCAGAGTCTCCTAACAAAGATAAAGATTTAACAAAAAAAGAAGGGGCTGAAGACTTGACAGATGATAGCTTGTTAGGGGGAGAAGGCTTTTTTATTCCAGATGCCCCTATTCCCCAGACATTACAGGAAACGGAGCCTGTGAAAAATGACAAAAGTAGCACTGATGGTAACAATAAAGACAAACCTGGTGTTGAAACTAAAGCCTCTACGTCATTATCAAAACCTCCACCACTTCCAGAAAACACAAAAAAAGATGATGGACCACTGACAAACAACAAAACGCCATTAATTAAAAAGACTCCCGAAATCCAAACAGAACCACGGGTTTCTGTAGAGTTACCATCAAAACCAAAGTTTCCCAATCCTCCTCCTGGCAGGGGACGAGGTCAGCCTCCATTGCGTGGTCTAGGTCGTGGACAGTTCGGGCCTGGCCAGTTTAGGGAGCATAATACTCCACAAACTGGGGAAGAGACGGGAGAAATGGCTTATGACTACATGCCATTGGAAGAAAATACAGAAATACCTGAAGACCAACGAGATTACTGGCAAGATCCTTCAAATCCAGGGTTTGGGGGTGATGAATCAGAGATGGCTTCTGAAGAAACATGGATTCCAGAGGAGCATTACTTTGAGGGGGAAGAGTATTATGAGGAGCCAATGGCACCACATATGGGAAGAGGCAGACCCCCAATGAGAGGAGGACCCCTCAGAGGAAGAGGAGGTCCACCAATGGGACGGGGAGGTCCCCTGCTGGGAAGGGGCCCACCTATAGGAAGAGGAGGTCCACCCATGGGAAGAGGAGGTCCACCCATGGGTCGAGGAGGTCCACCCATGGGTCGAGGATTTCCTCCAATGGGTCGAGGATTTCCTCCAATGGGTAGAGGAGGACCACCCATGGGTATTAGAGGAGGACCACCCATGGGTATTAGAGGAAGACCACCCTTAGGCAGTAGAGGTGGACCCCCCATGGGCAGAGGTGGACCCCCCATGGGCAGAGGTGGACCCCCAATGGGCAGAGGTGGACCCCCAATGGGCAGAGGTGGACCACCAGTAGGTAGAGGAGACCCAAATGATTTGGATTGGGCAGAGGCAGAGTCAGCTGAGTATTCTGAGGGAGGGAGCCCTTACTGGGAAGAATGGCAGCCTCAAATGAGAGGCATGAGACCTCCATTTCCGCCTGGCCGGGGTCGACCCCCACGTGGACATCCTGCTTTTATGCAACGAGGTCGAGGCGGTCCACATCACCCTGGTCATGGTGAGATGGCTCATGAGTCTGTGGATCATGAAATGGCCTTAGATGACCCCAATGAAGATCAATCAATGTACCCTATGTATGATGAACATGACCCGTACGGCCATCCCAGCCATCCTCATGTTGGGAGAGGAAGGCGAGGTGTACCGCCACCTCCTCATGAACTGTTGGATCGTTTGGAGGAACCTTTGTATGAAGGAGGGGAGGAAAGCTCTGAGTGGTATCCTCCAAATGAAAGAGTCCCTCCAATGCCTCCACATGAAATGGTAGATAGGGGAGGAATAAGAAGACGACCTATGGGTCGCGGAATGGCAAGGGGAATGTGGCGCCCAGGTCAGGATTCTGAGCGATATGAAGAGTTGTATAAAGAGGAGTATGCCGTGGATTACAATCATGGTGAGGAGGGGTATCACCGGCGTCCAGTCCAGGACTTTCCATCAGATGAATATCACCATGAAGCCAAATACTTAAGGTCAGAGTGGGACCGTGATACGCTTTCTGAAAGGGAATATCCCCCCCGCATGCCACCCCCAGCACACCTCAGAGAGGAGCGCCTCCGAGAGGAGCGCCTCCGAGAGGAGCACCTCAGAGAGGACCAGTGGAAACAGGAAGCAGAGAGACGTCACTCATATCCATATGATGAAAATGACAGGGCAAGAGGGGACCTCAGAATTCTTGAATATAGAGATGAGCCCTCATACAGGCTGGATGAACCACCACACCTGCGTGCTTCAGATTGGGATAGAACTTCTAGACGTTCTCCATTACCAGTGAGGAGCTACCCAGACTATGATGACCCTAGACCTCTGTATGATGGACGTAAGGAAGAACCAGCATCTGCAACAGACTTGCCTGCAGTCTCAGCTGAAGCAGCAGCCCAAGGAACAAGCTTGGCAAGTGTGCTGGCCCTTTCTCAACGGCAGCATGAAATTATCTTAAAAGCTGCTCAAGAGCTCAAGCAAATAAGGTAACTTATTTTGTTTTTGTTTCTTGGCTAAGAATGCTGCATGGAATAATAAATACAGCTCCCCTTTTAGAAAACTTTATAGAACAGCTTTTAGGGCCTTTTTTGCGCATACATTTGGTCTTTTAGAAACAAAATGTTTTTAATTCCTCCTTTAGGAATTTGGGAAGTCGTATATGTTGCTGCCAAGTATTACAGATGATGGTGGTACATGTATATTGGTAAATAGGCAGTTGGTCTTAAGATGTTGGTTGGGGGAATGATTTAATGAAGAGACATCTTAACAGTGGTTGAGGGCTCTGTCTGTTTCTAGTTATTTTAGTCTGAACATCCCAGATGGTTACCAGTTGGCCAATGAATACAAATCCAGTCGTTTCCCAGTACTTGAACGCACTATACTTCAGTCATAAAAGATATTGTAAAACTGAGCTCTCTTCAGTATTGAAGTTTTTACTGAGGGAAGGACATCTTAATTTAAGAGTCTTCAGTATCTGTAGCTTGTTTAAGTAATGAGTTAAGATAAATCAGCATCTTTTATTCAGTCAATTTTGCTCCAACAACAAATATAGTTCTGCAGATGCAAGTACATAAGGACTTCAACAATTGAAAATCTTAAATCTGCCACAAATAACCGATTAGATAACCCTTTTGTCTAGGGCTATGTAGTCTTACCAAAAAATGTAAATTTTTATTAGTTTTTTTGTTTGTTTTTTTAAACATTTTTCTTTTAACCAAAATTGTGGTTGTATCTCTCCCCCCCCCAGTGACTTATTTACACTGTTTAATTGTGACAATGATTCAGAATGCTCCTTAAATGCCTGATGTATCCCAACATCTGGGCAAATGTGACAACATACACTAAATTTTCCGTTACTTAAACCTAAATCTTGGTTTATGCTTTGTGCTTCCACATGGTCTGTCCAGCGAAATTATGTAATTGTGGGCTTCCATGCCTCTGTCCGGAAATTCTGTCTACATGGAGCCCCAAGGAAAGTTTGTAACTACTCAGACGGATCTGCAAGGAAAACATGGCGAGCAAGGAGCAGCTCCTGCTGGCGAGGGTTCACAAATGTTAACAGCCAGAGACATCCCGTTATTTAGCCCGCAAATATCACCACTATTAACAGATTATGGAAGAAAATCAAGGAAAGAAATGACTGGGACTCTTGAACAGCATCAAGAGGCTTTCATAAAGTTGTAAACAACTGCGTTTTCTCGTGTAATGTGTTGTCAGCTTTCTGTCTGTGTTTAACCCCCACGTAATGTCTATGTGTCAAGCCATAATGAGTCCTTAACTGGAACATGTTCCCGAGGTATCAGTATTGGTGGCGGTTTCTGATATGAGCGATGTGGACAGTTTGGCATGAGATGATGTTATGGAAAGATCCTCTTACTACAAGAGAAAACTCAGGTTTTTAGGAAAATGGCTGCTTTAATAGTTAATCATTAGTTGTTTGATAAGAACATTTAACTTTCAAATAATTCATTGATCAATAGTTTATACCACTACCTGGAACATTTTTGTTGAGTTCTTTGTTACCGTCATGTGGAAAGGTGCTTGTTTTTGGTCACCAAAGCCACTCTAAGCATTTTACCACCATGTCTGGAATGATAAAATTAATATTAACAGACCAAAAATGGAGTGTGTCTGTGATTTAGACCCAAGAAGTGTAAATACACTACATCAACACACTATATATGAACTACTTTGTGCTCAGAGGTGTTTTTGAAAACTTTTACTTGGCCTGCTTTGTTTTCAAAGGGAACTGCAAGAGGGAAAGACCCCCAGTAGTGAAAAACAGCCTGGATCCAGCGATGCACTGCCAGAGCTGCCTGCAGGTCTTCTGGGCTTGGAGATCCCAGCTGATGTTAGGAATGTCTTAAAGGTAAACGAGATCTGCATTCACTAAATGTGTAATATATAAATTGTGTTGTTTTTTGAGAAATTCAATAAGGAAAGAAAGAAGAGTGAAACCTAAGTCCATCAAGTTCACTCCCAATGTTCTACTTTACCTTGTGGTATAAGAGCTTTGTATGTAATGCTATCTTTTCTCACCAGGGAATGACTGCTGCTGTCCAGACGCCTGCCACAGAGTCTGTGGCCTGGCAAAGCAAACATGCTGCAGGAGATTACCCGTCGTCACAGTTGGCTTCAACCAAACCACCTCCTAAAACAGTTGATTACGGACATGGGCATGGTATGTCCAACAAAACCTAATGCAGTGTTTAAAGCTGTCTAGAGAATATAAAGATGAGGTGTTAAAATGGTAAACCTATAATTAACAGAAGTGGTTTGCATTTTTCAGAGCTTGGGGCAACTGTAGAGCGGATCTCATACGGTGAGAGAATAGTTTTAAGACCTGATCCTTTGCCATCAGATCGCCTCTATGAAAAAGGTAAGATTTTCTCTCAAAGGTTTTTATCAATTTTATCTGTTTGTACTGTTTTTGGTTTTTAAAATGTGTCTTCTTGAAACTATAATCCTAGAACCGTTTGGTCTGAGAGATCCCTATGCTAGAGACCCGTATCATGACCGACGATCAGACCCCTATTTGGATCGCCGGGAGTATAGCAGAGAGAGGGAGTTGTACCGAGAAACTCCTCCTGAGTATGAAAGAGACAGATATGAGAGGGAGCGTTACCATTCACGAGAAAGAGATGACAGGTACTGCCTTTCGCTTTTGAAATGAGAATATTCAAAATTCCCTATAGAAAAAAAATTTAAGAAGGACAAAGAAAACAAGTTTCCACCTCTGCTTAAGTAGTATTTTTTTATATTTTTTTTCTGATTCAAGCACACTTACCTTGGTTGAAGAAAGGTACTATTCCTCCTTTCTGTCAGATGTCATTATTTTTGTTGACTCTGATGGTTTAGGAACAAAGTTACACAAGGAAATTATATTTTCAAATTCTGCTTGCAGGTCTCCACTGGCTCCTCGATCAGCATACAGGGAAAGAGATAAGGAGCGAAGTGGCAGTCGGGATCCAGACGACTATTACGGAAGACCTGGCTATGACAGACCTTCTTTTGATCGGTCAGGATCTGACCGTATCGGAGCCGAGCGTTACAGCTCACCTTTCTGTACGTGCGACACCACGTCTGATCCAGAGTTAACATTCAGTCTCATTAAATGTCTGATAAATGATACATCAACAAAATGTTTAAAATATTTAAAAAAGGAAAAGGAAGTGTGAGAATGTTTTCTTTATTGCTTTGAATACAAGAAAACTTTTTTTACTAAATCTTAGCGTTTAGTTTTTTTTTTGTTTGTTTGTTTTTTTTTTTTTCATATTTTGGCTCAACTGCTTGTTTATTGAAAACTCCAGCCAGGCAAAATCTGCAAATGGATAAAAAAATCAGAAAAGGGCCGTTCAACAGCTTTCTTGCAAGTGTTAAACTTTGGACAGAAATAGTATTTCATAAGTGTCCTCAAAATCATTTGAACAATTAATGTTTGCTTTTTTTAATACAACAAATCCTTTGCAAGTCTAATACAGTAGGCTTATCACACATTAATGAAATGCACACATTGTCATGCAGTGGAAAGAAGAGGTTATCCAGAGGAGCGAGGGCCACACCCTGCTGCACCACTCCCTCCTCCACCACCGCCACCACCTTCACGAGTTGAGAAGAAGCCTGAAATAAAAAACATTGATGACATCCTCAAGACACCTGGCAGATTATCACGGCCTGAAAGGGTATTCATCACCTCCTGCTATGTTTATTCCTCTAATATTGACATATAGGTGTCTGCTTCTGTGTCCTTGAACCTCAGTCGGCAGAAGGCTGCTTACACTGAGCCTGGTTCTGCTGGAGGTTTCTTCCGGTTAAAAGGGAGTTTTTTTCTTTCCACTGTTGCTACATGCATGCTTAGTGTGAGGAATCGCTGTTGAATTAATGAGTTAATGCAAACAGCTGGTTTTCATTGTATAGAAAACTTTTAACTAATCTGACTGTGTGGTTTGATTGAATTGTTTCTTTAAAGCGCATTTAGATGACATGTGTTGTGAATTGGCTGAATTTGAATTAATTTAATACTCAAGAATGAAGATGACTGTGTTTCAACAGATTGTGATTATAATGAGGGGCCTCCCAGGAAGTGGGAAAAGCCACGTTGCAAAGCTTATACGGGTAAGTGATTCTGGCTCTTTTTCTTTAATGTACGGTACAGGGGTGTTTAAATTGGATATCAGTTAAATAGAATAAATGTATTAATTGAAAGTCTATTTATGTAATTAGAATACTGCTTGTTATGGTTTTAGCTATGAAGTAGCCCACATTTCAGTTTTCTTTTTGTTTCGTTGTTGAAAATCGTAGAATTAGACCAGCAAATTTAATATTGAAATGTTATGTTATGGTCCACAAAATCATGGAGAGAAATGCTGACTTATTCAGGAAACAGTCATTGATGCCCTCGAGCAGGCTAATCCCTGAATGTTGCTAACATGTTAATGGAAGGTTTAGTGTTTGGAAAAAATTATTAAAATAGAACACCGGAAAAATGTGAAAATTGTGAATTTTATTTTACTTTTTAGATTTTTGAGCTGATAAATGAGGCATGGCCTGGGTCCTGACTCAGTTAAAGTATTTACCTGCCTCCACTGATATAAAGCTGTCACATTCCTTGTGTTAGGCAGCTTCTGATTCAGAGACACTTGAAGCGTATTACCTTTGATAGAGCCAACAAAATGGACTGCTGTGGTCATTTTAAAACTTGTGGTGATGTTTTGATTTCTTAGCACCCATTTTAGTCTGCAGCAGATTTCATAAACCCTGGCCCTCAGGACCAACTATCCTGCATGTTTTATATCAATGTGTTTGTCCAGAATACTTCAAATGATTGCATTCGCTCAGCAAACATCAAGAGCTGCAGAGGCCTTAATCACCCATTCCCTTCAGTCAGGTGTTTGGAGGCAAAGAGAAACCTAAAATATCCAGGAAAGTGGGTCCTAAGGGCAACAACTGAAGGCTCCTTCGTTACCATCTCTGTCCTTGAGAGCTGCTATACTACAAATTTGGGTGCATCCTTGAAACAAATGATTAAAATTCCTTTATCAGCATTGCAGTCTAGGTAGCGGGTTATTTATTTAATTCAGGTGTTCAGTTTGCAATGAGGATCTTTAAAGGTGACTTTCTTTCTATTGTTTTTCAAAAGCTTTTTATTTTAATTTATAGTTTTGAGCCTTTTTAACAATGATAAAGAAGTGTTCATTGAATTGTGTTAACAGAGAATAAAATATTTTAAAAAGTTATTTTGCTCCAGATGAAATCATAATAACTGTTTATAAACGTGTTCAGGACAAGGAGGTTGAATGTGGTGGTGCACCTCCAAGAGTTCTTGTTCTGGATGACTACTTCATGACCGAGGTGGAGAAAGTTGAGAAAGACCCAGACACTGGAAGGAGAGTCAAAACTAAGGTTGGTCTGATGCACACAAGAACAAACATCACCCATCTGATGGATTATTGTAAGAATTATTTCTTCCCCAATAGTATAAGCAGTGATGTGCTTAAAAAAAACTGTCTTTTAGGTTCTTGAGTATGAGTATGAGCCAGAGATGGAGGATACCTACAGGAGCAGCATGCTGAAAACGTTTAAGAAAACTCTGGATGATGGTTTCTTCCCCTTCATCATTTTGGACACCATTAATGACAGAGTTAAACATTTTGAGCAGTTTTGGAGCGCAGCCAAAACTAAAGGCTTTGAGGTGAGAGGTTTCTACGAGTAAATTATCGAAAACAAAGGTTTCAATTTGTCGACTTTTAAATAAAATCCTTATTTCTAGGTGTATGTAGCTGAAATCACAGCTGACACTCAAACCTGTGCAAAGAGGAATGTCCATGGTCGCACACTTAAGGATATAACCAAGGTGTGAATAATCCTTCATTTAATATAAAATACCCTAATAATTATTGAGTGAGTTTGCATATTATTTACTAAAATCATCATTTTTAATGGATTAATATGTATACAGATGTCCAAAAACTGGGAGTCCTCACCTCGTCACATGGTGCGCCTGGATGTGCGGTCCCTGCTGCAAGATGCTGCCATTGAGGAGGTAACTTCTTTATTTATTTTTTTTATGGATAATTACCACTGAGTTTAAACTCTTGATTTGTTATTAACTGTTGGAGCTAAACTTTGATTTTCTTTAAGGTTGAAATGGAGGACTTTAACCCAGAAGAAGCACCCCAAGAAACCAAGAGAGAGGAGGAAGAAGAGAGTGATCTGGTAGGACAAAAAAGCTCCTCTTAGTCAAACATTTTCATGTTTGCTTCTATCAAACACGGTTTATCAGGATAAATTAAATTGTCTACATGCATGGTAATTAATAAAATAATCCAGTGATTATCATAGGGTAAAGGTTTATGACCACATGACAATAGAAGAAATAGATAGAACTAAGAAGAACACTGTAGGCCGAGTTATTCAAGTAATATTTTACAATACTCTTTTATTAGAAAGAGTAGCTAATTTTTTTTATTATATAAATGGTCTCCAATAATTAAAATGCTTTAACATTAAATTCTTCCCTCAGTTTAACAATTTAATGAATCACAATAAAACATAAAACTAAACCAATGAAAATGATATCAAATTGAGACATAAAAAGAATACCGGGCTCCTATATGGTACATGGCAAAACAAACAACTTGTGCGGGTCATATAATGTACAATCTAAACAGAAAGAATATTCTTACATGTGCTTCCCAAATTCTAATCAAGTTTAAATGATTTAACATGATGTAACTTGGTCACCTCGTTGTCTGTTTCTTATTATTTCCCTACAGACATCTCTCTTGTTTAAATGTTTTTTGTTTGCAAATAAAATACTAGAGCTCATTTCCTTTGCAATGCTTATAAAACTGCAATCTATAGCCTCCACAATATAGAGATATTTTGACCTCAGTCCAGCTAAAAAAAAAAAAAAATTTAAGCTACAAAACTTGCATCATCTTAAAGACTTTTGACAAACAAAATAATTAGAGGGTGTCATTTTCTGCTATATAATGTTATTTGTGGAAAATGATGTAAAAGAAAAAAGTTTGTACTTTCCAGCCACTAACATGAAGAAAGTCTATGAAGTTATTCTATGAAAAGCCAAAAAACAGCCTAAACCTACATCTGTCACAAGTTACAGACATTGTTAAAGAAAGCTGGAGTTTGAATCGTCAGCATAAAGCTTTATCTTCACCCTAGCAACCTGAATACAAATATTTCACTTCAAGTACTCTAATAAAATTGCAATTTAGACTTAAAGGATACAAGACCTGTTTTTTTTTTGTCTGATTTCTTTTTTTTATACAGTTTTGTAATGGGGGGGGGGGCGTAAAATCGCATTTTTAGCTGCGGATAATAACTTGTATGGCTAAATTTGTTTGGGGGTAAAATAAATAAAAACAGCCATGTTTTAAATCTCCAATTATTTGTCATGTTAGAAAAGAGCTTCCCTGATTGTGTATATAGGGGAAAAAAAGCCCCATAAATATTTGATCAAGCCTTCAGAACACTAATGGCTCAGTACTGCCATTTTGAACTATATGGTTTCTGACCACAGTTGTTATAAGGAACGAATCTGATGCATTAAAACAACCAATAAATTGTTCATTTAATTACAACTGTTACTTATCCCTAGTTTAGGTCATTTAACTCTAAACAGAGAGCTTCTTAATCTGAACGTTATTTACAAGCTGACTTTACTGATGTGAGACTCAGTTTTCCATACCAATAGGAAACAATTGTCTTTTTATAACTTAAAATAATTTATATGCCTTTTTCTTTTTCCTTATTCAACATTTTCTGTTCATCTTCAATTTATTAAAATGTTGAAAAAGAAATCAGCTTTTTTTTTGTCCAGCTTTGCCTCATATAAATCTTTCCTTTTAATGGCTGAATTGTTGTTTGAAAACACCTTTTTTTAAGTTGCTGTTTTTTCCAAAAGTTTTCTTTATTCATAAAAAGTAAGTAAGTTAAACTTTGTATGGAAGTGAGGCTTTGTGCAATCAGACTATAATATTGTTGGCATACAGTTTAACATGTTTAAAATTTAGCAGGAGTAAGAAAACAGATCTTGCTTCAGTTATGGAAAATGAATACAATACAAATACAAATTTAAAAGCAAAACCTATTTGATCTCTGCTACAGCGAACCAATTAGGAGCTTATTTTATTTGTTTTTTACTGAACATGTGCCATGTAAACTGCAGAACTAACACTGCTGCATATTTTTGATTAGAAAGTAACTTCTCAGTCCTAAAACCCTTTCCAAAAAATTGAATATGTGGTACCTGCTGATCATGAAAGATGAGAAAGTCCAACCAGATTAATAAACACACTGCATGACTTTCACGAACGGTGCAGAAACTTTAGGGTTCACAAACTGAAACTTTGAGGATCAAAAGAGTTAACTGTGTCTGCTAAGGAAGCACAAACTGCACAATTTATCAGTCCAGCTAAAGCCAAATGAGTGCATCAAACTCTGGTGGAAACCCTGGAGGGCAGCGATTTGAAGTAAAAAAGAAACTTCTAATAGAAGATAGATTAAATATGATTATTTGGATGGGTTTTTTTCTAGAGTTTTTGGTTTTTTAAAATGACTCCTAATGTTGGCTGAATCCTGAAAATATTGATTTCTATCCTAAAGCTGATCCTGCAAAATAATCATTTTGATTTTATGATTTAAAAAAGATTTACAATAAAGTTTAAAAAAATCTTAATTTGCTGAATTAAGTTCCTACCTTAGTGTCTCTCTTTTGTTTTGTCTTGTTTTATCATTAGTTGATGGCAGTTAAATATTTGATGGTAGACTAGTGGTCATTCCTATTATACTAACAGTGTTTTTGTGCCAAATCGCCCTGCTGAATAATCGGGGGTGGTCAGACAAAAGAATCGTGTTGTGCTTTCCAGAAATGAGGGAGACCCTCTTGCAACAAAATCTATCTTCCAACTCTTATCAACTCATATAGTTAGTAAATGTTTTTTTTTGTGACACCAGTAAACTTTATATGTAAATAAGTAATGACAAAGAAATCAATGTCATTTTTCTTTATATACAAATTCATTTATCCATAATTATTAATATAGAAATTTGTTAAAAAAAGATTTTTCTACCCAACAAATGCTATAGTCATTCAGGATCATTTATTTTCCAGTGATAATTAACAGTAGGAATGTTAATAGCCATTTAAATAAATCTAAAATAAGCAGACATTTACCCTTTTTTTAACATGGCATTTGCATGTTCGTGAAATTAGATAGTCTTAAGTCTGACAATGCTTGAAATTGTGAATATCTAGAATTTGAAAATATGTTTTTCAAATTCCAGACAAAGGCAATTGTTGGACAAGCTCAGGTCAGGTAGCTTAATGTCACCAAATCTTTTTAATCTTTGCTGGTTAAAACCTCTCCTTACGTTTGAGTCTTGGCTGATTTGATTTGATGTTTTACATGGACTTTAATGTTTTAGAAAAAAGACACACAGCCCTGTGGCATCCCCAAATGCAATCAATTTAAAACAAGATGTAAAAAATGTTTGTTTAAATTTTCACTACCATATGTCGTATATAATGGCTATTTGAATAGCATAACGAGATCTGTCTTATGTCAGGAATCCTCAGCTGGTGAACAGAGCTATTCTGCTTTACATCCAATTTACTCAGATAAAGTTAACATAAGCTGTATTGCTCACACTTAAATAAATAAAAATACTCTCATTAAACATAAGACGTATGTTAATTTTTTTTATTTTTTTATTTATCATGTAAATCCATTTGCCAAAAATCCAATATTAAGTCTGTAGCATGTAACCTAATTGGTTCGGAAGCTAATTTTCTGTGGTTAAATCTCTACAAAAAAACTGGCACCATTTTTACTGTTAGTTTGGGAAATGTAGCTGTTTCTTGAATCTGTTAGTTGTTATGGCACTTTGTGGTCTTTTCATTATTTATTTTAAGTTCTTTTACTACTTAACCTGTTGCCTATGGCATTACTCTTAAAAACTGAATCACCTTTCAGGTCCAATCTGGCATCTTGTGCTGTTCATTTTAGTCTGTGGTTTTTTTGTAATAATTAAACATGTCATATGCCCCTTTACCTTCTTTTAAGTCTTTTGGTTAAAGTTGACGTTGGAACCATAATCCAATAACTAATATGATTTATGAGCCTCTTATGTTAACTGCGCTTTTAAAAGATAAGAGGAGGTTTCTTATATTAGGAGATTTTTGTTTTTAACAGTGTGCTAAAAACCATACTTTAGTTCCTATCATTTTATTAACTTGTTAATTTTTCTCATTGTTAGTTTCTTCAAGCAAACCTAAACATCCCATTAAAAGCTGCTAGAAAATATTGTTTATTGGTCAGATTTGCTCTGAACGGGGCACCGAATATAAATGCAGGGAGGTGCTGTGCTCCCAGCTAATCTTAAACAAGGAATTGTTTTTTAACAGTTATAAAATGTAGACCCAAATGATTTCGATGTAGGCATGATGAAGGTTGCATCGTGCAAAGGGGAAAAAAAAGCAACGTCTGTCAGTTTAATTTCATCGCCAAAATGCATTCCTGGCAACAGGAAGTCATTTGGCTCAAGGTTTAGGTCACATGATATATAAAACACTTAAGGGGTAAAATGAACCAAGCTAAACAGACTAAGCATCTTAAGTGAGAAAACTTCTTAAAGACTCTCAAGGAATCTGGCATCCAGTGCTGCTTCTTAGTCATCTGGACTCTGAATCATCTGGACTAGTCTAAGGGTCTTTGAGATTTCTTAGTTGAGCGTCCTGCTTTCTTGCAGTTCTCATGACAAATTCCTACTTCTACTTTTTGCCATGGGACTATCAGAAGAGGAGGAAGCTGAAATGCCTTGTAGTCTTTGGGGGGGGGGGAAGCTAAACAAAAGAAGGCCATATGTACACATCTGTCAGAGCGGCACAGAGTGGTAGTATCACTGCACATCCATGCAACATTGCATGGAGCAGTCTGCCACTGCCAGCTATTTCCTGGCATCAACTGAGTCAAATATAAAGCATGGTGTTAAATAAACAGCTTGATGTGAAGATATTTTCCTGCTGAGCAGAATTTTCCCACTAAGCAGTTTATTGTAACACAATGTATGCAGCCGTAAAACTTGAATTTTGCTCGAATGTGTCTAGTAGATGTCCTCTTTCGGTCTACATAGTCTATGTAGAGTATGTGTGACGGTCCATGAAATCAAGTATGTCTGACTCTGTGGGACTCTTAAAAATGCAAAGGATAGGCCACACTAATAATCGCCAATAAGGAACTAAAGAAATTAAAACATTCATCATTTAGCAGTAATTCTATTTCTCAACCGCATAATATTGAGGAATAATTTATATATATATAGAAGGTGTAATTAGGGGTTTCATAATCTAAAAGGGGTCTTAATAATGTTTTTTTGAATATCCATCTTGCTGTTCTCACTTGAAAATATACCGAAGACCAGGAGCAATGCTCTTTAGAGCCCTGTTAGCTACTCATGTAGCCAACTGAATCTTTATAGATAAGGTTTCTTTTATACGATCTCTTTGACCTAAAGACACGCGGGACGGTACTGGATCAATTTCATTGACCCTGCTTGTGCAGTCAAGGTATTTGTAGAAGTGAAATTATCAGCCTGGTTTGCTCTTATACAAATATTTTTAATTTGAGCAGTGTTGCTCCAGTAATGCGTTTTTCAAAAAGGAAAAAAAGAGCACTAACAAAGTCTGACTCGTGCAGTATCTGTTGCTACTTTGGTGATTAAATATAGTTGTGCACCTCCCGCTCCTCACTACTTCACGTAACCCCATGAGACAAATCATTTTGTCGTTTTAACTAAGGTTTTTTCAAACGGCTAATATTGTTCTGTTATGTCACATCCTCTCCTCTTGCTTTTGGTATACTAGGACAATCCACCTTTACACTAATGCCTCTTTTCTATTGGTGACTTATCTGTTTAGGTCGGGTCACTCTAATTCGGATTGGTTCATTTTCCATTATACTGGTGTAGTTTCTCAGTGGGGCGGGATCTTTAACAGCAAGGCGGACTACAGTACCACATCTACAGCCTGCTCCTATGATGGCTGTTGTCAGGCTTGGAGTAGATGAGGAGTGTCAGGAAAGTCTTTGGGCAGCTAGATGAAACAATCTGAATATGTACAGGAGGCGTTATGCAGTATTAACTGAAAAGATACGAGCTACAGTTCATTTAAACGAAAGCTAATGCTATCTAGCGCCAACCTGCTATAATAAAACTTTTGAATGAACCAAATGTGAGTCAACTCAGCTTAAATGAGTCAGTTTGTTGACTAGTCTAATTTTTTGGTGAATAACTTAGCCTGCAAACACTGAGGATCAGTTGATGAGTCTGAATGGCCTGGTGTTCATGTTTTCACTGCTCATTTCTCACGTATATGAGCGAATAAGTGGGTAAATGTATTTAAAAGCACAATTTCTGTGGCTGTTATGCTCATTGAAAGTCACTGTATCGGCGTCATTTCAGAGTAATTTTGACAACTTTCAGCGTAACAAGTGTTAGTATTGAAATATGCTGAACAGAGTCCTGGAGGAGGGCCGATTCGTGCAATAAAAATGAGCATAGCAGCCTAAATTTCAGTGTACTGTCAAATTGGAGCATAGTGGCCCTCTGTTCAAATTCGCTGGTGAGAACGCTGGCATGAGCAAACCACTCCAGGGTCTGGATAAAGTGGGCCAATATTGGC
>JAUZNJ010097086.1:0-21689 GCA_034780135.1 Jordanella pulchra
ATATAAATAGCATCAGAAATTGTCTGAAAATGTTAATGTTAGCACAAATCTATGAAATGAATTTTGTTCCATTATTGTTGCAAGAAACTGGCATGTTTTGTAAGTTGAAATAATAAAAAAAGAAAACAATTATGAAAATTAACAATAAAAAAACAGGTTTCATATATTATTAATGGTACTGTTTTTACACTTTTGTGTTTTCATTTTATTCTGGGTTTTTTCCTTGATTGAGTTAAACAAATTTGCATTAAAATATTAAAGTTCAATACAAATGTTGATCATTACCAACATGATGACCAGTAAAATTATTGTTTCTAACAGACCAATAGAAATCTGTCTTTACTCCTCACAGTAGAGGAAAGCCCAGAAGTGAAGACAATGTGAACTTTAAAAGGCTAATTTGAAAAGAATACAATTTGTAAAACTCAATCTGAAAACCATAAAGTAAAATAAAATAAAATGTATATATGCAACTTTTCAAATAAAGTATTGAAACAAATTGGAAAATTAAGTATGAAGAATAAAATTTGTAGCACGAAAATTTGCAAAAAGAAAGTAAAATATTTGAATAAAAAAAGTTTTGAGAGTACACAATTTAGAGAATTTCCAAATACAAAACATACTTTTGCCTGCAGCATAATGAAACAAAATTCACTCCATATGTAACTAGAATTAATTCATTGAAAAGCAGAGTAACAGCCCCTTTTCTGAAAACTTGATGTTCATAGTTAATAGTGTGATATAGTGCCACCATGTGGGGATCTTGTTTGCATGTTAAAATGTTCAGTTTTGTTTTCTTAAATAAAATACCTAAATCTTTCTGTACCTGTCGTCTCTAGTACTTCAAACTTATCTATTATTCTCAAAAGGGATCTAATTTTCTTCCATGTTGAATGGGATGAAAGAACAACTACAGTATACTGTAACTGTTAAACAAAATCAAGTTTTTGTCTAATAAATATATACAGATTTTGAGTTGTGGAATAAATTCTGATGGATATTTTCCTTTAGGTTTGCATCTTAGACAGCATTAACTTCACAGATTCTTATTAAAACAACTAAATTGTCAGTACAATTGGATGGAGAGCGACAGTAAACATCAAAGTGTAATGTATGTCATCATTGTGTCATTTTCATCAATTCAGTTCGGTTTACTCATATAGCGCCAATTCACAAGACATGTCATCTTAAGGCACTTTACAGACACCATGCGGTCCGATTGTTTAAAGGTTTCTATCAAGAAAAAACAGCTGATAGCATTCAGTCATTGACTTGCAGGACATGCTCCTCCTTGCATCAGCGATTTTTCACTTGCACTTTGCCATTAACTCAATCCCTCACACAGAGCACACATGCAGTAACAGTGGAGAGGAAAGACTCCATTTTAACAGCAAGAATCCTGCAGCAGAACCAGGCTCAGTGTGAGCGGCCATCTGCATACAAGAAGAAGCAGATATGCGAAAGGTAACCGTTAACTAGCTTCACAGGTGGCCACGTCCCGGAAAGACAAGGCCATGTAGACGAGCTCTGAGCCAGCTCCAATGTCAGAGATCAAAAGTGAGCACATACAGTTAGTCACAGTAAAAGAAACAGGACTATATAGAAAAAGAATGCCTGACTGCTGGGAAGCGTGTTTACTACAGCCGAGATGGAGTCACAGTTAAACAGAAACAGAACAGATGAAGCTACTATGATGAGGAAAAAAAGCAGAGATAGCAAAAAGTTAGTGATTGAATAAACAAATGAACAAAACTGGGGAAGGGATATAGAATTAAGAAGAGTGAGGAAAACTGGTCCCTATGTCTTCCAGCAGCCTAAATATATAGCAGCACAAATATTAAAAATGGCTTAGGATAACCAAACAGTTTTTGGATCAGGAATGATAAAGGTAGAGTTAAGGAAAAACGTCTGTCTGGAATGAATTCTCGCCCAGCTGGATCGGGCTGTCATACATCTTGTAAACAGTGAAGAAAAAGTAATATTGGCCTTGAAAATCGACCCAGAAAATTTGATTTTTCACCCAGTTAGGGGGTCTGAACTGATAATTGATGAATTGATGGGGTCAATAAAATTGATCATTGGATTTTCAATTGACATGTAGGATTACGTTTTCATTCCAGGCTGTGGATTCCAATCAGAATATTCCAACTGATAATTTTACGTGACAAATTTTGGTTTGATCGTCTGTTTATTCCATTACTTAGTTGATGTAAACATAGCTTTTTATTTACCAGTTTAACAGGTTTTCTTTTAAAGTTGAGCTTTAATTAACTCCATCTCTCTTTGTATGTATGGAGGGCTGTTTATTAAAAAAATAAATAAATAATAGATACTGTTGTAAATAAATTGTTAATCACAGTACCCACAAAATACCACAATTTATTTATTTATTTTACTTAGCTCATTTTGTCATTTGTTATGTGATTTATTAATTTACTTCAGGATTTATTTATCTATTTAGGTATTGATTTATGTTAAGATAATTTCTTATACATTTATTTTGTTTATTTATTTCAAGATTTATTTATTATTATATATATAAATATGTATTTTACTATATTATATATGTTACATGTATTTATACGTCTTAATTTTACAATGGTGTTTTATTTTGTGATGCTTTTACTTTTTAAACCTTTTTGAAGTAGATAAAGGACTTTTATTTTTTTCGCCGTGCTTTGATGATCTGACTCTTGAACTCATGAGCACATACTCATGTTAGTTCTTTTAAATATAGGTTGATTACCACGGTTAAAATATTTTTTATATACTTCCTACAGAGTTTTATTTACCTAGTAAAAGATTATAATTACGCATCTGCTTTTATTTGAAGCTTAATTGTAACTACACTATGCTAATGTAAGACTTGTGAGTGTCCAAGTACTGTGATTCTCCTTTGTAGAATAATCCACAGAAACAAATGAGTTCTTTCTCAATGTTGAACATTTAATTTCTTCTCCGCTACCCAGCCGTTACTCCCCTTTCCTTCCTTCCGGGGCCTTTCACAATAAAACCTTTCCAAAACATTTTACATTTTCATAACTCCAATTTTCACTCTTACACTAAAATTATGCATAAGATTTATGTTGTGATTGCCCATATAGGATACAGATTTGAGCTTGGATTTTAAATGTGTTTTTGGAACAAATTAGAGTCTCGATGAACCCAGATGGTTCGTTTTCCTGATACATTAAAATGTTACATTTCCTTATTTTCACTATATTTTCCATTGCTTCCCTACCTGGAATGTGTGAATCAATTTCTATGCTCAATAGCTTTTTACTCTTTTAAAGTCAAGAGTTGTATGTTTTCAGCAGAGGTTTATTTTATTTTAGAGGAATAAGTGAAGGGAAATGCTATCTATTTGTCTTTGTAAAACATGTCTGTGTTTGCGAAAGCTGAGCGACAGCTTCCTCACATCTCCTGGGTCTGGCTAATCAAAACATGTCGGCTTGATTTCCCACGGATTAACATCTAACACACAAGCGACCCAGTCTTGGGTTGGACTCCTAGCACAGTTAGTGTGTTTTTTTAACCTTTCTGTTTCTATAAATTCGTGGTCTGTGCATTTTTCTCTCTCATAAAGAGATTTTATGATCATAAGACTAAAACAGGATTGAAGACGTCTGAGCAAAGTGATTACCAAATGCTAACATTTTCATGAACCCTTTAGGATTCTCATTTCTTATAGCTGCTCCCCTAACAAGGTGCTGACGTCTTGGCCATTTATTTAGAAAGTCATCAGCAGCTGTTCACAGTCCAACCCACACTAGAGGTGGCTGTTTATAATGTGAAGGATTTGTTTTAGATAAGATGAGAGCAGGCGTGCGGATGAGGCCGTGTCATTTGTGTCATGTTTTCCCTCATCCATCAGCATGGCTTTATGGTGATTTTCCTTCCAACTAAAACTTTCAGTAAGTAGGAGGAAGAACCCTACAGGAATGGGCTGACTGGACTATTATTTCTTTTGTTCCTCAAGCATTTCTGCTTTTAAAATCTTCCATGTTACAGCAAACGGATAATTATGGTCAAGAACCTTTGGGGATATTAATTATTCTGGGGCATCTTCAAGAGCCAGTGGCTCTACCGACCAACTGTACCTCTGCTTTCTTCATTGTCTAAACTGTCAATGGCAAACATATTCAGTCTCATTCCTCTAAAGTTTCTTTTTTCTACGCTTGCCAGCAGTCAGGCATTCTTTTTCAAGTTTTATGAAGTTTTTTTTAAGTCTATCTTTGGACTTTGGCTGGTTTTCTACTTACTTTGCAAGCAAATTAAATTGTTACGAGATTTGTGAATTTACAAACTCAAATACCAGCAGGTATGTTTGGTCTCGATACAGAAATGTTTCGGACAAATGAAATGCAGCGATGTGTTGAAAGCTAAGTAAAACAATCAAGGCTGTGTCAGTTTTAGCTTGGATATCCTTTATTTCATTTTGAAAAACAAGAAAAAGGACACTGTTTTTACCTTTGTGGATGGGAAAGAGTTTGATTTATCAGTTAACTTTGTAAAACAAATCAATTTTGGTGATACATCTCAGCTGCTACTGCTGCTTTGATGGCTAAAAACTCGACATGGGAGGCAGGTACCCAATTAGCCTGAAGAGTTTATAAACACTTTCTACTGTGGGATTTCCAGATCAATAGCATGTAGAATTCAGAACAAACTACACATATCAGTATGCCAGATTAGCTTTCTACAACTTTCAGTTAGCTTTCTTATCACTTTTTTGGGGGGGGTGTTAGGCTAATTAAGTCTGACATTCAAACAATCTGGGATAGTAAAGGGTTGCACCAAACAAAGAACAATGTGTAATTGTCAGTTTTTATTTGCCCACTTATTTATGAGCTTATGAAACATTGTATTTTGTCTTCTAAAATTGGCATTTGCTCATAACTTTATTCTTTAGTTCTCTATCACTCTGGACTACTAATGATATTGGTTTCAAATCTAAAACAACAGCACCAATTTAGGCTGTATTGTTCTATGTTAAATAGAGGGTCTGCAATTCACAAAACCTTTATTCTTAATGTGAAAACATTAAAGTGGAAAGTTTAAATGTTTGTTTTGGCATTAGAAGTACTGTAGAGTTATACAAGCCAAAAATTATAAATATGAACAAGTCCATGAAGAGAAATACTCTTAAGTAGATTATCTTAAACTGTTTATTAGCTAACCCCTTTACTCTATTTGGGGGAAACAAAACAAATTAAATCTATGAAGCATGCCAAGATACAACAGTTTGATGGACATAAATGTGTATTTTAGCTCCAAAAAGGGTTTTCTAAAAACTAACTTTTTGGCTGAAACCTTGTCTTCTGTCAGCTCTCAGTTGTTTCTATAAACGTCATGCCTTGCAGATTCTATTATAGGTTGTTTTTTTCTTCTGTGCTGTCCTGGTCAAATAATAGAACTCCTCAATACATATGTGAAAAAGTTCAGATATTCAGAGAGTAACTTTTAATCGAGATGACCCTATGAGATAAAAAGAATGTCTGAGTGTTTAAATATAGTTGTAATTAGACTTTTATAACTATAAAGCCCTACTTTGAATATATACTCCATTAATGAGACATGACTTGTAAGAGACTTCAGAAGATTCTTTTTGCTTGTGTCCTTCTTGCTTTCTCAGCCTTCTTCTTCTGAATTTTGACACAAAAGCAAACTTGGATCTATCAGGGGTCTCCAGCTGTTGTTTATAGATGCATCCTGGTTCCAACACACCTAAATGAAGAGATGTAATTACCTTGTCAGTTGAAGACATGAAAAGTCTTAAAAAGGATGTATTTATTCAACTCAGCTGTGTTAGAGCTAAGATGCAGGACACTCACCCTCTGGGACCGAAAACAAGGATCTAAAAGTTCAGTCAGTAGCTTTAAAGTACTACTGTGTCGCAGACCTCTTCAGGTTTAGACAGGTTTGTAGCATCTACATTAAGTTAGAAAATTGTGCAGGTTTGTTGACGCTTGTCTTACAAAATTCAAGACATTTTTTTTCTTTTTCCCGCAATCTGAAGCTTATCCTCCTTGCTTTTGCTTATCTGCTTGGAATAATGCAGTAAAGAGTCATGGAGCATTCATTCTGATATCCTTCTGGTTTGTCTTAAGCTTATTCACATTGATTCTTCAATCTTTGTAGAAGATCCCTTGAGGCCTAATGACATTCCTGTAACAAGCAGCTTATTGCAACATTATTTCCCAAAGATCGAGATGCTCTGAGTGGCCCAGGGGCACGTGTGATGGCCCTGACAGGTCCCGGGGCCTCTGCCATGGCTGTCAAGGAGCCAGGCTGGTCCGCTGGATGCAGCAGTCAACCAGCAACTCGACTTGCACAAACATTCCAACATCTGTTAAGAGGCATGCGCTCAAACGCTCGGTGGGCACATCCACAGGAGCGCGACAGCGTGCAGTACATGTACATTCAAAATGAAAACATAATGTTGTTCTTGCCACAGCCTGACAGGAACACACACACACAAACACACGCATGCAACCTGGCGAGTCCTTCGAGGGGCCCCTGACAGTTTTGCCCTGAGCTTCAAACCCGTCTTAGGGAGCTCCAAACACCCAATGCAATTACTCTTTCTTGCTGACTGCACCTGCACAACATAATTGAGAAGGCTACTGAGGCTTTGTCACTTAAGGTAAAGATCCAGAGGGGAGGGGGGAGAGGTACTCAGGATAAACTGCAGAACCGTAGCAAGTTTATGTGAGACTGAGAGAACTCAACATTGATAAAGAGCAAACGTTCCTCGCTAATCGCAAATGAATCTTCAAAATTCAGCTGAGGCTGAAGCCAGATAGTAAGAATGAAATATTAACACCTCATCTGTCTGTATAAGTTTGACATCAAGACCTCGAGACTCCACTTTAATGATCAGAGAAGTAGTTAAGCTGTGCTGGTGCGACTGGGGATAATATCTGGAAACCAGGGGATTTTCTCAATGTCTTTGTGTGACTTTAATAAAACTAGCACCGGATCATTGTTGGTAATGAGGACACTGACCTAGATCTCATTACTCCCCATGCGGTTTTATCTCATTAAACATAGTAAAGGCTAAAGATGATCTAGACAAGAGTTATGACACAGCTTAAGGTTAGATCACATTAGCTGATTTAAATAACAAAAAAAAAAAAAATGGGTAAAAAATTTGTAAATTTAATCAGGTTTTGTTGTCAGTTGACAATTAGGCAGTTTAAGTAGATTTTATCTTAGTTTAGAGACAATTTTCTTCAACTTTCCTCTTTTCTAAATGAAGATGATGATGCATCTTTCATTGAAATACACTTTTGAATTACAGCTGGAATAAAATTAAACCTCTGCACGATGAAACAATAATCAAAGGTGGTTCTAAGATGCTCTTAAGTGAAAGCAAACCAAACAGATACAAAAATATATAAATAATGTTTTCACAATGTATTGCTTCCGTTATGGACTAACCTTTTGAAGTTTATATAAAATCCAAGACAAAAAATCTGCTTTTGTTGAAGAGAATTTGGAATTTTGAAATACAGGAAACGCATAGAAGAAATCTTCCTTGCTATTGATACAATACTGATGTGCAATAAAATAGTACATTTAAAAAACACTTCAGATATGCATTGTAAATAACGCATAAATTAGAACAGAAGCAACCTAGATTATAGATGAAATGGTGTCCCCAATTTTGTCTAAGCTATACCGATAGTTAAGGTGTCCACAGATCAAGTCATCAAGGGCTCCACCTCTGACTACTGCCCAGTACGCTTTGCGCTATTTCCTAATGGTTCCCCCTGCAGGTGTTGAGCCCACTTAGGGATCTTCATGGATCTTTTGTCCAAGCTCGCCCTGGCCTGCAGGAAGAATCCGACCACCAAGCACTTGCCGACAAACCCCAACCTTAGTCCCAGGCCTGGATCCAGGGTGAGATCCAGTGTACCAGGTGGTGATGCTTGCCTTAGCATCCCCTGGAGGCCCAAGGGACAGCACAGGACATGCAGAAAGGACTTGGTCTCTTGACTGGCCCTGGAAAGCCTTGGGCTACCCCCAGCTCAACTCATCTTGCTCCCTTGTACATTGCTCAATGAGATCTCAAAGTTTTAGTATTGCAGTAAGGCAATCTGCTCTGTATTACTTGGGGTCCGGTGTGACATGCCTAATAGAATAGCCCAAGCTCCAAAGGAGGCACACATCTCAGTTGGATGCCCAACCCACCAAACCTGATAAATGTGAAAAGGCTGCCATGGCTAATGGCGTGTAGAGTAAACAATGGTGATATAGGACATTTGTCCACACAGTTTTATGTCCCATCTTTCACCGTTGATGACTAATCAACAAAGCAATTCACTGAAAACCAGTCTAAATTGACATTATTGCCAGTTTGCCTTACCAGCAGTGTTGTGGTGAATTTGAAAAAGACTAACCGAGTTAATAACTCAGTTTTTGTGCTATTCTTGCACCGAGTGGATTGTTGGTTGCAGCCCCTGCTCTGTCCCTGTTAGAGCTACAACGTGGCTTACTACTGTAAGTGTGTACGTAGGGGAATAGTGTATACAAGCACACTGTATGTACAAGTGATTATACTAAATGGGTAAAGTACAATGTAATGCCAAACTAAGGCAATTAGTTGTTAGTATTGTGGAAGGGTGAGACAATGCAAAGGGCCTCTTACACTGGAGATACAGTATTAACTGATGTGGATGAAGTCTTTTTTCAAGCAAGAAAGCCTATATTTCTCAGTTGGCCTAAAAACTCCTTGCGCCTCCCCCAGCAGAGCCATAGGACATGGAGAGGGAGAGGGAAGTCTTTGAGTCTCTGCTGAGACTTTTGCCCCCCGCATCCCAGACCAGGATCAGTGGAAGACAAAAAGTACAATATCTCACACTGTTACTCGTGTTTTGGACTCAAGACAGACTTACCAGTAAGGCCATCTATGTTTTTGTGTTCTTCTGGCCATTCGCATCAAGAAAATCATTCTTGACCAGAACATCAATGAACTGTTGACAGCTTGACTTTCACTTTTCTGTTCAACTTTTGTCATTCCCACAACCAACTGGTGTTGTTTTGTGGATTTGTAATGACAAGGTAACTATTTGTCATGATTCAACATAATTTCAATACAACACTGGCACAAGCTCTACTGTTCAGCTTTTATATAGTGAACGTTCTTACGTTGGCAGCTCTGCCTCGGGGGGTGAAACCGTCATTTTGTAGTCAGAGTCAGTGTTCCAATCTTCTGGTTCTTTATTCCAAGCGTTGAAACTGCCTAGGGCAAGATTGTGAACCTGGAGAGAAGCTTGCAGATATAAAATAAGAAGAGTGGTACACATTTCTAAGTAAGGCCTGTAATGTCTTTACATTGACCTTCTTGCTCATTAATCAATTGAACGAGACTCTTGAAAAGACAATAACCTTGCTAGACTTTCAGTTAATCCAGCCGAAGTGGAAATATGCTGGTTTGTTGGCCTGTTGGCTTGGGTTACTATGATAAAGTCCACTTAAAAACACTTTATGTTGTTCCCTCAAGATTTCAAGTGCAGTCTTTTAATCCTCACCTTCCTAATGCCAGGATCAACTACAGAACATAGCTAATCAAAGATTTTGAGTTTGCTTTTAGATGTGTTATTACAGAAGGGTTTCCAAGGATGATTGTAATCTTTAGAAGAAAAGTTTCTTCTTCTTTGACAGATGTCAAGGGGCCAGACTGAACTTTTAAGATCTTAACACAGAGGTGTAATGGCAAGGTAGCTCAAAAAAAACAACAGTTTTGTACGCTTTAGACTTTAGTTATTTGATTGACATCCAGAAGTCTGTTTTTCAATTTTTAACACAAGGTTACCAGGGGATTACAGTCCTTGTCTTCGGTCTTCTTCAAAGTATCTAGCAAATAAGACTGCAAGCTGTGACGTGTTCTACCAATAATATGTATCTTTCTAAGCATCAGACAGCAGATTTCTTGTTTCCGTCTTAAGCTCACTGTATCTTCCTTCCAACCCTATGTTCAGCATACAGATTAGAGGTATGAGTCAACCATAACACCCAGCAAGAAAATGATTTTGAAAGTCCTGTTTTTTGGAATCCATCTGCATCGATAAAAGGGCTCAGTTAACCTCCAGGCCGTGTTTGAGACGTCAACCTTACATCCTTCATCCATTCCTAATTCATATTTGTGCTCCCGATTACTTAACGCCGATTCAAACGTTTCTTTTGATTTCACCTTGAGTCGTCCATCACTTTAGATTCAAGTCAGTCTTTTTCTGTCCTTGCTTCAAGCCAGGGCTTAAATTTATTGCATTTCCACACACCCAAACCCTGACACTTGATATTTGTTGAAATGCTAACCAGATGAAAGATAGTGTCTTTCTCTCATTTTTTCCCCTCTTCTCCTACCCACTTGCCATTATCTAACTTATCTTGCTGCAATCTCAAATCATCTATGTTTTTCTCGTCTCTTCCTTCTTCTCGGTCGTCTTCCATCTCCGTCTCCCTCCAGGATATCCATGAAAGTATTTTAACAGGCATCCCTTAAAGGCTGTCTGAGCTCCTTTTCCAATCTCTTAGCCCTTTCTCTCAGTCTCCCATCCATCTTATTCTCTCTATCATCTGTGCTAACCCTTTCAGAACAGACAAACCTGCCAGAGACACATGCTCCCCTGTCATTTGTCAACACTGTCAGCTTGGATGGAAAGAAACCTAAGCCCACTAAGGCTTCTTGATGTCAAATCCCAGCACAGGAAAGTAGGCAGGTGATATCCCCCTTCAGACAAAAAGTGGAGCCCTGATGCATAGTGTAAGTGATAGGAGATTGTCACATCATGTTAGAATACCTTTAAAACTTGCAGTTCCCTTAACAGAAATCTTTCATAAAGCGAGGATTTGGAGAGGATTCATGGATTTCTGGCAATAAACTGATATTAAAAACATTGAGGAATGAGTGGCTTAGTTTGGACCAACTATTGTGTTCATTTTTGGTACAGTGTTTTCTTAACTTTGGACGTTTTCCCCTCTACAGGTAATGGGAAAAAAGTCAGTTTGTGATGTCTTGGTTGAATCCTGGATACAGAGCACAATAAGTACCTTTGTAGAGGTTTGGTGGAGAGTCATTAATTAACTCGAAAAGTTCTTTGGACCCATTATTCATCACTGAAGTCAGATAATGACAAAAAAAATTCTCAAGAATTTCATTACAGGGATACTTGGGCTTCCAAATAAGGCCAAAGCATTTAGAAAAATTGCTCTTTTCCTCATGCTTTCACTAAGACAACATACAGACCATAGTGATGTTTTCCTATCCAATATATTTACTGTAAAGTGTAATATTGACTCTTAATACACCAGCTGCTAATGCTTCTTTCATTATTGATTAGTAAAGCTTTTGTTTACTATAAACTTGATAAACATTAAAGTTTTTCTTATAGTCAAGCCACATAGAAATATTTTGACAACTTGATACCTTACAGGAGTATAGCTGGTAAATTATGCATTTAATCAGAAAATGTTGTTTTAGTAAAAATATAAGTAATATAAGTAATTTTATTACAGACCTGCAAGACTTTTGACCAACTTGCCTCATGTAAAATGAAAGATTATACTTACCACTATACCATACAGTTAAATTCCAGACTCATTTAACATCCTACAAGCACGGCAGTAAAACATATGACCTTGGTGAAATTATGTCTTCATAAAGAATAATCTCCTCTCATCACTCACTGATGCTTCTCCTTCACTTTGATTGCCTTTAGAAAACCAAAAGGTAGAAGTTAATTTGCTAGTGGAGTGTCAGAAGCAATTAAATCTTGACATTTGAGGTCCTTTTTCTTTTACGTTTTCTGAGACTGAGGAATAATAGGGCGTGGGGGGATGGGGGTGGGGGGATCTTCGTTAGTACCTCAACAAAGATGCATCCAAATATACCACTGCAAGGCATTTTGATCTTTTGATTTTTAACTGTATGTCCTTTATTGCTTGAGGACATTTTAAACACTTCATTAAACCAACAGTTGTGATGTTTAGGGTTCATGCCAGCACATATAGGTGTAGCGAGCTAATATGAAAGAGTTTTTCACCACTACCCTGAAATTTGACCAACACACACATTTGTTTTACTCTTTATATCTTTTGATGAACATCTAGCCTCCCTCTTCCAGGAAAATATGCTGAAACTTGTCAAAATTACTCAAAAATTAAATGCTAAACATTAATGAGTGGAAGGGTTGCAAAAATGTTGTTTTCAAAATCGTTTACTTGTTTGTTTGCACATATAACCTGTCTGTTTGAGGACCAAGAGTCAGTGCTATGAAAACTTAGACCACCCACTTCCCCATTCTGCTACTTTCGGACGCTGCCATCAACTCAGACTCACCTTGATTGTGCTTTCAAGCTGGTAAACACAAGCGGTCCTGCCCCACCAGCAGACGTAGAGAGCAACCTCTGAAAGGAGGGGGTAAATTGTCCTGGTTTACCAAAGGCTCAGTCCCCTCATTTAGTTCAGCAGAGGTATGATAATAAACCACTCAATTAAGGTGTGTTAAAAATGCGGTGCATCAAAAAGTTGCAGGATAGTAGCTCTTGAGGGATGGACTCATGCACCCCTGGTCTGGTCTGTCAGAACCATTAAAAACATAAATGAGCGCCTTTATATAGTTTACAACAAAACGTATAGAAGAGATTGTGTAAATCCATACCTTTAACCTGAAATAGTTTACAGTCCTCTTGTTCAAAAGGTTACTTATGATTTAATGTGTAAAATATCCTTTTGGTTGAATAAATCTGAAGGGAAGAGAAATCTAACTTTGGTTTTAATTGGAATAATTTTTAAAGCAGATCGCAGATGACATCCTAAATTTAAATAAGCTTGACATCAGATAGACTTTTACCAGGGAAAAATAAGAACAGGATTGCCATTGTCTTTATCTCTCTTTTATTCTTTTAGTTCTTCTAGGATCTAGGAGGACTTTGTGGCTGGACTTTGCCCTCAATTGGTATTTCAACAGCCACATGTAAACCTAATTATGAAGCTTAAGACTGTAGTTTTGATTATTAGATCTCTTCATAGCAAAGTTTAATCATAAATTATTCTCAAGAAAAGCACTAGAATTCAAATTCATGAGCATAATAGCCAAGTTAAAGATGTGCTATTCAGAAATGTTCAAATTTAATCAAGGATTAAAAATATTCTTATAAAAAGAAATTGTTAACCTGTTTCACAGCAGTCTTTAAGCCATTCAGAACATACATAAATATACAGCACTTCAACTCCAACTCTTATCAGACGAGATGCATGTACAACATCCTGTAATTTGGGCAGCTTGTAAAGTGTCATGTTTGTGTCTTGTTGCACTAGAGCCTTACAGAAAAACTGATTAATTTGCATATTAAGCCGTCAATCTTTAATAAATGGTTCAAAAAGTGTGGAGTTGTAGCTCAGTTATTTAAAATGACTTTTAAAGAAAGATTTCACCCATTTAAAACCTTTTATTTGATATTTTAAATCGTATTAAATCTTCATATAATTTAATTTTAAATGCATTATGTGAACAACTTGTCTTAAACTGTGAAAACTGTACAAAAAAGCCTCTCATGGGCTCCAGATAACAAAATGTATAATATGTTTTCTCTAAGATCAAACGAACTGTGGAAGGGGGAGCGTATTACAGACCTCAGGGTTTATTAGCACCCCAATGAGCAATAACCATCACTCACTTAGCACCAAGCGCAATAACCCATTTAATGTCATAATTATTGATCGTGTTTGATAGCACCACCGAAAGGTCAGTTTTTTTTTCCTCCACCTCACTCTATGAATGTCCAAGCAGGTGTAGTTTAAAGAGAAGCCAGAGGGTCTCACTAGTTTGCTGATTGATATTAGAGACAAAAAATAAAAATGTTGTCCAAATATTGCATATTAATTGGGAATATATGTATAGAGAAACCAGTGTGCCTGAATCTACCTTTTAAATTAAAAAAGAAGGATTCATAATAATAATGTTGGATAAGATTTTGTTAGAAGCATGTTTATCAACCGCAGCATCCCCTCGTGAAAGTTTTTTAAAGCAAGAGGACAAAATTATTTGGACACTTTCTCATTTTTCTGTCTGCCAGACAGCTGGCAACTCTCTCTAAGGACCCGAATGCCACCGTTCACCCCTCTGGAAAAAAAACAAAAAAACAACACAAACTGGCTTAATTATCCCTAGAACTCAAGAGATTACTAACTGACGGTAAATCAACAACAGCTGAGAGCAGCTGCATTAAAAAAATATGAGAATTTAAAAAAAGTAATTAAACATGTGAAGGTAAAAATGAAAAATTTAAAGGTGTAGTATGTTAGGGTACATGCAATGGACAGACATATAATGAACAAAGCAGAAACAGAATATACTGTCATGTTTGGGTTTTTTAAATGTCGAGCCCACATGCAGAACACCAATACAGGAGAACTTTATCAGGTTAAGATGTTTATTGTAAGAGATATAACTGGGTAGCAGAACCGAAGCCAGGTCCAGGGAGGAAACACCGGCAGGAGTAGTCACTAAGAGAGAAGGCAGACTGATGAGTTTACTGTGGGTAGGGAAACTGAGTAGCAGAGCGTCTGAGAGGGGTCTTAGTGTTAGAAGGCAGTTGTGAGGTTTTCAGAGGGTGGTTCCGGTATCTGGGGTCTTTGAATCCTGTGTGGGTCCAAAAGCAACGAAGGTGTGCGGTGGGAAACGGACAGGTCGGCTCAAAACGAACGGAGACTCTGGGAGCTGTTATGCTGCCAGTCGTAGGGCTAAGAAGATCCAGGAGGACAACGAGTGGAGAGAATGAGAGTTCGGGCATCCAGTGGGTAAACACCACGGCGTCGCAAGGAAAGTTAACTCAACAGGGAAGCCAGGAGCAGACGGCAATCCTAACTTCCAGAGAGCACCTGAAGGCAACGAGGAGAAAAACACAAGGAGTTAGTTTCCAGCAGAAACAGAGCAACAAGGAGATCGACAGGAGGGGTTACACTCAGGAGGCTTTGTGATACCATAGGATAGCAAACACTCCGACCACTGGGCAGCAGCTCCTAAAGTACAGTGAGGATGATGACACTGATTGGCAACACCTGTGCCGCTGGAAACCACACCGCACATCCAACAGACCCTGGCGCCATCTGGTGGAGGAAAGGGAAAGACGCACAAGAGAGCAAACCCACACAAAACGACAAAGAGTCCCGGATCATGACGTATACCTATTTTGTTCCCTTACATAAAAAGTCTATCTTTAGCGCTAAAACATTGCTAACAACTACAAAGTTAAAACAATAGCTCTCACCTAAGACACTGGATGAAAACCCATGTGATATTTAACACGGCAGCAAATATGTTGTGAAACTCAGCAGCATTATATATCTGTGCAAAATAAAATGAACAGATTGGTTAGATTACCCATCTTACAAGGCAGGACTAAAGGTACCTGATATAAAAAAGGTAATCTGCCTCTGTTGCTAAATCATTCATTAGCTCTGACAAACCACATTATTTGAACCGCTGAATTTAACTTCACTAGCTGCAACTAAGGTATATAATGACATGGCTTGTAACAATAGCACAGATAAAAACCCAGATGACACACTACTTTGTCTTGATGTTGGTTGGACAACATTGGAAAACCAAAAGCCAAGGTTGACACAAAGTTAAAAGCTAACGTCAGTTAAACGTAAAGTTTTTAACATCAATCTTACATCGTCATTTAGATGCTTTAAAGTTGTGTTAGCTAGTAACCAGTATTCAACGTCTGCTCAACGTTGAGTGCTAATGTCTAATTGAGAAAGGATTTATCGTAAATCAAACTCTCATTTTCGCATTGTAATCCAATGGTAATTGGAATTCAGGAATGGTTAAGAAATAAAACTGACTTCTGTTAGTGAGGACATTATTTTAAGCTATTTGTAAGGCTTTGGGACTCCACTCAAACACATTCATAACCAATATCCATCACAAGAGAAGCATAGCAAACCTTAGGATTTGCCCCAAAATTCTCAAATGCCCTCTAGGGTGGCAAAACCATATTTTTACTTCAACCATTGTCGAAGTAATAGTGTCTACAAATGTCAGACGTGATGTCAGTTTTTTGGAAAGTACATAATGTTTTTTCTCTGTGCTAAGGCAACTATAGCCTGGTCAGACAAAAAAGTTCAAACTTGCAGTAAGCAGTTACATTTTATTCTCATCCTCATCAACTCAAATTATACTTGAGACATAGCCCCTTTTGCGTGTCCTGGGCCATCTCCTGGACTTTCCCTCAGTGGTATTTACCTAGAACAGCTTCTAATGGAACCATCCAAAGGGCATAAACCTGATTTAAGCCACTGGTATTTAAGATTGCACTCACCAACAGGACCAAGAGATACTTGGGCTTGATTCAAATACCAGTAAGGACAGAAGCAGTGGTGGAAGTGCTTATGTCGTTACCATAATAAGTGCTACCTGAAAAGTGCTGGAGGTTAGGAAGGAGATACGACCAGGACGCAGTATGCATCCCTAGCCTATGCTGACAGCTGTATGGTTCCCTACAATCCTTTGTGTGACAGGATGTATTGGCAAAGCCCACCTCACAGAGTATCACAGAAATACATATATTTTTTTTGTCATATACTCTGTGCAACACAAGTAATGTACACATCTTCAAATGTTTGGAGAGCTTTAGTTGTTGACTACATTTGTGTAACTATTGTTTTTTTTACAGTTCTTTTCCAAAACGCTGTTATCCCAATTTGACGATCGTCATTCATGTGTATGTGTCATGTAAGTACTTGGATAAGGCTGAAGGCTGTCTGGATTCAGAAACACAGTCAGGAGCTCCTTTCCTAGCTTGAATAAAGTTCTTACAGTTGACTCCGGGGAAGTAAAAGGATGAGTAGACAGGAGAAACAGTTGGGGTATTAAAATTGAGGCTTGAGCTTTTCTAAGTCAGTGTTTCTCAGGCTGAGAAACATTGACTTGTAAGAAGTATATTAATTGTATAAAAAAGTCTTGGCTACCTTTGGAGAAATTTTCATAAAACACCACCACAAACCAGAGCTAAGAAAAAGCTAAACGTCTAAACGTATTCTTTCTGTTGTGTAGGTAAATAACAGTGATTTACTTAAAGGGTTTTCAACATATGCAGTAGGGGTAAAGTGCACCAAAGCACAAGAACAAACATAAATAAATCTAAAAGACTCAAAAAAGTAAACAAAGAACAAGAGATGGAAATTTCTGTAAATACTAATACATATAGCTTAATGCATATAGCTTTTTACTTCAATCATTTTACCTATCTTTGATGCCATGTAACTCCTGACTCATCAGAAACCATTGTCAGACACCCTCCAGCGTTGGGTACAAGGGGCTAAATTATACACCCCTTTTTAATAAGGCTATGGATTGTTTGAGGAATGACACCGGCTCTACTGTTGATTATATCGAAGGCCCCTTGTTTTATATCCTGCGAATGTCAGATTTCTGCTATTTACATCCCTCAGCTCCTGCGTGCCAGCAAATGGTTATTGATTTTGCCGCAGATTAATGGTCGCGGAGTGTGAAATTAAAAACAAAAAGGAAAAGAAGTTGGGGGTGTTGAAGAGTATTATGTAGAACAGACTGTGAACCTGAAACGATCCAGCAACAAAGGCAAAGTTCAAGTAGCATATTAACTTGACGGGGGGGGGGAGAGAAATTACAAAAAACACATTATGATCAACTTTTAAACAACATAGGGCATCACTAGATGAGTTAGGTGTCCTTCACGTCCAGAGTAAACAAATACCACTTGTTTTCCAAGAAGTTGTCTCCATCATGGGATTCACTTCATCCCTGTTTGATGCCGTTGCCATGTCTCCATTGAAAGTGTTTCGCCTACGGCTACAATCCATGGTCAAGAGCCAGACTGCAGCGCTGTCTGTTCCAAGCCTTCATCTTCTTTTTTAAGGGAAAAAGACGGCTTCTGCCAGGCTCCCTGCTCTAAATCAACAGTATGGGATTTTCACACTGAGAAAGAGATAAAAAACAGTACATTTAGGGGAAGAGATACTCCAAATAAGTGAAATCAACAAGATTTATTAAAATTTACATTAGAGTGTAAATTTCGGTCCTTAAGATAAAATAAATCAACTCTTAAACAAGTACAGGTATCTAACACTCTTAAATGATTTCCATTTTTTTATTGTTTATCTTGGTCTGAACCAAATAATTTGCAGAGCAGGCATTTGGTTCCAGAGAGTAAGAGCATTGAAACTAAACTATTGTCTTTAACCGGTTACGGAGGACAGATGGAAGATGTCTCATATGAGCCTAGGGAGTATAAATGGTTCATAACTAACCAGCAACACTCACACCCATAAAAAACAAAATGATCCATTTGGTTGGTGTTGGTCAAGATCTTGCTGCTTGACAGAATTTTTTAGTACTTCAATTCAGTTTATCTATATATCACCAGTGACATGTTGTGCACATTGAACAAAAATGGAGCAAACATCAACGACATAGAAGGAGCATGTTAAGATGAAAGGTTTAGTTCGAGGGAAAAACATAAACTTTTTTTTTTTTTGAGCTTTTTACGGCACTAGTGGCTCGTTTTTCTGATAGTAGGCTGACAGGAAAGGGGGTATGAGAGAGGGAGAGAGACATGCGGGAAAGGACCACAAGCCGGATTTGAACCTGGGTCGCCCGCGTCGAGGACCAAGGCCTCCATACATGGGTCGTGCGCGCCAACCACTGCGCCACCCGCACACCCGGAAAAACATAAACTTATAGAAGACTCTTTTCAAGGACTCTTCAAGAAGTCATACCCTGGTGTTTAGCATATACAATCCATCTAAAATTATATTTAAATTCATATTTAATCATTAAACTAGAATAAAAAAATTACAATAGAGCTCATTTGGACCCCTTTCCTTAGGAGGGTAAGTACGAGAATTTGGTTATGTGAATGTAGCATTAGCTGCATTAGCAGTTGGTCCATTTACCATAATTTCCCCATCTCCTACACAGTAGGTAGAAAGTTACCCAAGCTAAGAAAACACTTACCTAATGCCTTCAGGTAAGTCCCTGATTGGTGGAATAGAGAAGGGAGTGGCAAAAGGAAGGCGGGCTAATGCTGGCAATCCTTCCAGGATTGATGTCAAAACAGTGGGACAACATAAATCACGTTTTGCTGAGAAAATGTTTTTTAAGGTTTCTTTGGTTCGAAAAAAGAGTTAACAAAGTTAAAAAAAAATCAAGCTGGAAGCTTCTTATCATGTCTTATTTAGGAGCTATATGGATTCGCACAGTTCTTTGCGTGGCAGAGCATATAGGAACAGTCCAGCTGACAGACTTAACAAAAGTACTTCCAGACATGGACATTGAGGATTTAGCCACAGTGGACAGTCACAAGCATTGTGTCATTGACTTTGCAGCAATCTCTCATAGAGAGAAATGTATAAACAACATTGCAAAAGTTGAACCTTTTCAATAAGGAAGTAAATTGTAGGTCTGAGTCGAAGATGCTAACCTGGCATAAGCTAGATTGATACCTGTAATTCATTCTGAATTTTACCCGGCATCGATTCGGAAATCGTTTATTTGAAACTTTTCACAAAATGGTGGGACATTGAGTACACTTCTTAGAGCCTTTTGGGTACCTGTTTCCCATGTCAAGTTTTTTGCTGGTCACAGCAACAGTGGCAGGTGAGATGTATCACAGTCTTCATTTGTTACATGGAGTTAACCGATAAATCCAACTCTTACTAAGTCCAGTCTGGAGGAACGCACAAACATCTTTCATCCATAAAGGTTTTTGCTCATTTTCAAAAAGAAATAGAGGGTACTCCAGCTTAAATCGGTGCAGCCATGATTGTTTTGCCTCAGCCCTCCGTTTCTGGTTGACACATTAAAGTCATACACATCACTGCATTTTATTGTTCCAAAACATTTCAGTATTAAGCGAAATGTGTCTGCTGTTTCCTGAAAGGATGTATTTTGTGGAGTTTCTGAATTCACAGATCTCAAAACAATTCATCTTGCTTGCAAGGTAACTAAGATGGTGCTTTTGTATAATGGTGAAAAAAGAAATGATACAAATTTCCTTTAATACTGTCAAACATCCATCCATGAGGGGTGCGGTGAGGCTAGTGCCCGTCTCCAGCAATCTATGGGGACACACCCTGGACAGGTCTCCAGTGCACCCCAGGCAACTTTCAAACACATTTTTATTTAAAATCAGTTGCATATTGTCACTCCCATTACACGTTTACCCACTATGTCCCAACAATTAAACACAAATGACATCATAGAGCAACTTCTAGTAATTTAGCACAGCCAATAGCTGCTTTCTTGTCTGCTGAGTTGGCAGTAAAACTTTTTGTTTAAACTGCCATTCTGCTGAACTTAGATTTTAGCTTCAATCTTGTATTGTCTTTATTTCATTTAAAGGTTGACATTTTTATTGTTCTTTTTTATTTTTCTTATTACTGCTTGGTCCAGTTCTGGCTAATTCTGCTGAAATTCAAGGTCTACGGCTGTTGTTTTCTTATCTGGTTCTGTTGGAGCTGTTTTCTTTGTCCCCTTGGAAATGGAGCTTTTTATTCTTTGGCAATGCTTTCAGTCTGTTTTCTCTTGACAGCAATAGGAATTGGGGATGAAACATAAATAGTTTATTTCAGTTCGGTGTTTAGATGCATGAAGTAGAGGCACTGGTTCTGCACATTTTCAACAATAGCTATCTCTATTTTTAAGTTATACAATGCAGCTTTATTATCACAATATCCAGAAGTGTGACTTTGTTGGGTCAAAGTCAAAGAGAAAGGTTGGGGAACGTAAGTAAGTGATGAGGGAGACTTTTCAGGAAAACAGACACTGACCGAATCAGGAGACAAAGTGGCATCAAAAATTTGATATAAGTGAGATACTGTGGAAAAAACTGATGAGGAGTGCAAAAGAAAGAGTGTGAAAAAGATGACAGGAGTGGAATGAGGTGTTGGCAGGACAGAAGGAGGGAAGGCGGCCGGTCATACAGAAAGATGAATGACATTTTAGGCTCTCTCAGCAATATTGTGCCTCCCCAGACACAGGCTGTCTGAGTTTAGATGGAAGCCTTTCAAACCAAGGGGCTCATTTGCCTTTCAGTTGCTCATTACATCCAAACCAAACTTATTTCCTGCGCTGCGAGGCATCTTTCCCCCACTGTGCATTGGCTGTTATTTTTCATGTGTTTTCATGTGCAGCTGTGCAGATGATCTCTCATGTAGGGTCTAGGATGTTTATCCATTCATTTATTTCTGAGATCATGTGTAACTGCTGGTTTGTTCTAATTACGAAGATTACCGATGCCGATAATGTCAAACACAGAATTATCTTAAAATAGCATTTAATAAATAAGGAATAATATGGTCTTGCATTTATTTTTACTTTAGAAAAAAATAAATCTCCCTTCACAAAATAGTTTGAATATATTTAGCCTTGTGCTGTTTAACCTTATGCGGTTTCCATATTAAAATGATGGAAAGTGAATTGAGAGATGGTTTGTGGCTGTTCATTTTGTTTTTCAAACATGCATGAAAGTTACCAAAATCTTTGCTTCTAAAAGTCATTTTTCATCGTGCATTTGCATTCATTGTCACCAGGTGACTCTGAACCCATCCAATCGCTGAATAGATGCTTAGAACAGATAAATGTGTGGATGTGCCAAAACTTTCTTCAGCTGAACAGAAACAAAACTGAAGT
>JAUZNJ010097097.1:0-21689 GCA_034780135.1 Jordanella pulchra
TTTCTTTCTTTCTTTCTTTCTTTCTTTCTTTCTTTCTTTCTTTCTTTCTTTCTTTCTTTCTTTCTTTCTTTCTTGTGTTGCACACAATGTACCATTGAAATTTGGGTTTTGCATTTTTTTTCGCAGCTCTATCACAAATTCACTATAGCATCGGGATATAATGATTTAAATCGATAGAGACCAGGTTATTTTTCAGGCTCTCTGATTGGTCACACCCCTAACATCATCCCTCTACCCATCTATTTGATTGACACGCTGTAGTTCAAGCGTCTCTTAAAGTTTTTCATTCTTATTGAGTAAAGAGACACTGGTCCAACGTTGGGCGTACGCCTCCTGCATAGAGCGATCTGTCGGCTGATGTGGGACCAGTTCGGTAAGGGCCAATCAAAGTCCCGGGGAAGTTTCTCTCGCGCACATGAGCCTGAATCCTTTTCCACGTTCACGTGTGGGCAACATTCAAAACCTCTACTCCTGCCTTTGTGTGTTGGTTACAGATTTGTTTTAGTAAACGAATCCAATATTCTATGTAAAGTAAGCCAACGCATATTATGAAATATTGAATAACAATAATTGATTTTTAGTCATACTTACAACGCAGAATTTTAATAATGTCTTGAAATTAGATTTTGTCTTTATATTTGAGATTTTAGCCTTTATCATGTGACCTAGAAATGCATATTAAATAAAGGTTAATGATTAATACAATCACGTGTACTTTTTGAATAGATTAGATAATTTATTATTTTAATTTGAAGCTATATGAATGAAACTAAACTAAACTGAATTGAAGAATTTGGACACTCGCCTTTTATTCATTCGTTTTTATTATTTTATCACATTATTTTCCATCAGTCATCCTAAGGTTGATTTACAAATACGAATGTGCACAATTTAATTCCTCTGACCATTTAGAATAGAATAGAATTAAACTTTATTGTCATTGCGCTGTCAAGTACAAGCAACGGAATGTAGTTTGCATCTATCCAGAAGTGCTATACAGGATATAGATGTTTATATACAGGTTTTATAGGATGGTTAAAGAATAAAATATAAAGTTCTGTGTAAATATACTATAGATATGGTAGCTATATGCACATATTATACAGATTATGAAGATTATACAGAATATACAAGAATGTTAGGAATAGATTGTATATGTATTAGAAGGTTTATAATACAAGATACATAATGGTAAATAAGGGTTATAGATTATATACAGATTATGTATGTGGGTGAGGGGAACAGGTCGAGGTGTGTGTGTGTGTGTGTGTGTGTGTGAGAGAGAGAGAGTGAGGACAGTCCATATGTTATTGTTGTATGGGGGATGGTGGGGTATTATCAAGATATTTTGATATAGTCAGAGTCAAACTCCTCCTGTCTCTTCTCATATTTCAATTTTCACTTTTTTATGTTGTAGAAAATAGTTTGTATTTTTCAGAATTGTACTTTTAAATTCATACTAAACACTTCTCAACACTTTTGATCTTGAACACCCACCGTGCCATGTGACGTCATGACGTTGGGGCGTGGTCTTGCATCTTTCAATGACACCCCCCACGCTTTGCCTTTGACTGGACGTTATCTAGCTTAGTCTCCAGCGGTCTGCAGCCATTCAGAGCAGCGACCCGGTGAGCCTGTTTAAACCTCAGCGCACCTCCTGGGGCAGTCAGCTGATTGTTAGCTTCTAGGGAGTCCGTGCCGTTTTAACTGCTGCCGTGAAGAGGAGCGCTACGAAGATGTCTAAAGACACGGAAGGAAAGAGCGAGAAAATCATGGATACGGAGAGCAAGGTGCTGTGGTACCCAGACTCCAAGAGGAACACACTGATGGACAAGTTTAGGATACAGGTCAACTCGGACTACGGACTTAATCTGGGTGAGTAGCGGGGAGAGAGACAAAGATCCGACTCATCATAGTAGTTGTGTCAGGGAACGTCTAAGTCGGATTTCATTGAGCTGCAGACTGAGCTGCAGAAAATAGAAATAGTTATAGGCTCCGTCTGCTACTTGTTAGCATTAGTTATTCCTTTTCATCCAACATCTAAACCTGCTCGTCATGGAAACGTGGCTAAATAAGCAAAATCTCGATGGTTGGAAGAAGCAGCATCGGATGAATGTTGCTAAGCATGTCCTCCAGCTTCTTCACCGCTCCCCTTTTAGTTAGCACTCCACAGATCACTAGCTCGGCCTGATTTTCAAGCCCGAAGATGCCAGGCGATGAGAACAAGAATAGCTTGTTTCAAATGTTTTTTTTTTTTTAAACGACTCTGCTCTGAGGAACGTAGACGGACATGATGAAGGCAATGTATGAAAAACCTGTTATCCAGGAACGGTTTGGATAGAGATGTAAACACTTGATCATGACACAGATGTTTGCAAAAACGATAAACATTTAAATGTTTTGTAAATTACAAAGATGTGTTGATTTTTTTAAATTATTTTCTCTTACACAAAGTTTGGACCTGTGTAATACAATCACAGAGGATGAGCAGCACTCAATAGTTCCCATACTATACTGTAGGAACCACTTACAAGCAACATGGTACTGAAGTAAAATAATTGACAACACTAAATCCTGCATGTTTGCTTGCAGGACTCTATCATGCAAATTTGCCTAGTGTCTAACTGGGGCAATTTAAAGGTTTCCTGCCACCTTGAGATCAAACCTCAAATATGACTGTATACATATATAAGTATCCATCCATCAATCTGTTTGCTGGTACCCATCTCTTGGGGTCATTGGGTGGGAAGCACATGATAGCTGGTCCATCAATTCAATTCAAATTCAAAAATACTTTATTTATCCCAAAGAGAAATTAAATCACAAATGAAACCACAGGGCAAAACCAAGGCAGGCACATGATTAAACAAAAATAATTACATTTTTGATGTGTGAGGAAAGCAGAGTACTCAGAGAAGACCCACTCATGACCATGGAGGAAGTGTAAACTACATTTAAAAAGACTTTAGGCTTGAATTTGAAACCAGGACTTTAAGCTGTAAAGCAGCAGTGCTGAAAACTGTGCAGCTAACTCCACGTTATAAAGCTAGCTTTTGTTGAAAACTCCTTTATTGAACAGTTAACATGTTGCTGTTGAAAGTCGAGTATTCAGGAAAAAAACCTGGTTAGGTTGTTTTAATACTAGTTTTCCTTAGCAAATCCTTCTGGGTTATCCGAATTAGAGCGGGAGTGTGGCTACATTAGAGCTTTTATCGTTACCAGATCAAAGTTCTGTCTTCAGAGATAGAGGGAACACAGCATCTGAAGGTTCCTGTTTATTGTCATCTGTTTTAGTGGAGGCAGTTCTCAGTTTTTGTCTCTATAGATCTTTTTAAAGTAGTTGGGAACTGATTTTTTTTACCTGTTGGTGTAGATCAGCTATAAGTTGCATTTATTTTCCTTTCAAATATTTATCTATATATTTTAAAAATATATATTTCTATTAGACAAAGAGACCTACTAAATGCTTTAACCAGCAAATGATGAAATACCAATAGTCTATATGTAAAGAAGGTAATGTTCCACTCCGAACAGATACATGTAAAACTATAGATGAATTAGTTGTATTTATAAATTGTAAGAATTACTTACATTTTTCATTTTCAGGGCGTGTTAAAGCGCATTTCGTTTCCCAGCTGATTTCTCATCAATATCGTTTCTGTGTTCTGAATGTTTTCTTGACTAGAATGATCTTTTTAAATATTTTCCTAAAACTGCACAGCCCCAGTTTTCTTGTATTGATCGCTCAGCCTACATCTCCTGTTGCTAGTTGTGTTTTTGATCCCCAGTTCCAGTACCACATGACTGTTATGATGTCATATCGGTTTGTCTTGATGACAAACTTTGTATCACATAGTCTGTCACAAGACAATGTTGATGAAAATATATTATATTCTAACACAAACTTTAATACCTATATTTACTCACAAATATTCATAATGAATAAAAGGAATAAAATAGGGCTGAAACAATTAATCAGATTTATCGTGATTAATCGATTATTAAAATAATCGTCAACCAATTTAGTAATCTATTGATCCTGAACTGGAGTATAGAGACTCTAAAACATACCTTTAGCTGACAGATCACCCCACTTAGAGCAGAATTTATACTACAATTATGAAAAAATATATATAAATACTTCTTATTTAAGACTAAAAAAACTTTTTCGTCCATTAATATGCTCTACCCAGAACTCCTCAGGTGGAAAAGTTTTATGTTCACTTGGTTTAATTCTGTAAAATACCTTTTTCAGGAACCTTTTATCTGATTATTAATTGAAAAAATAATCAACAGATGAATCCATCAGCATAATAATCATTAGTTGCAGCCTTATCATAAAAACAGATTAACTGTTTACACTTGGTACAAGTGGAGCTAGTCGGTTTGGAGCGAGATTTCAATTTTTGCATGGACGTAATGAAATTTCCTGCGATCTAATTGATATCTGTCAATGTGTATTTGTTGTCACTCCAGGAAAAGTTTATTTGATAAATAACCATGTTTAGATTGGAGCAAGCATAAGAAAAAACACTATTAGAGTATTCTTTGATCTGTAACCTTAAAGGAAAGGCTTTTATTAACATATGAACATTTTCTCTATTTCAGTGAACTACAATGATCTTTACCAGTGGTCTGTGGACTATTATCAGGAGTTCTGGGCAGAGGTGTGGCGCTTCTGTGGAGTCGTCAGCTCCAAACCGTATGAGGAGGTAAAATGCAACAGAAACAGAAAGTCAAATATGAAGTCTGGTCAAGATGTTTCAGATTCAACCTTGTTCACCATGATATGTCATAAACGATCTCCAGTTTTGCCCAAAGTTTCTATTGTAAAACCTTAAAACATCATTTTTAAATGACCTCTCATGCATTGGGGGGTATTCACTTTGACAACCACTGAAGTGTCATAGTGACACTCTTTATAAATACAGTAGAGATCTTTCAGCAGGTGTTCACTTAGTTCAATCAGGGAAAACACATTGGGTTTCCATGTTAAATAAGGTGTTAAGGTAATAATACACGGCTGATGTAAATTATGTCAGAAGTTTCTACATTTAGATGACAGTTTCTCTAAAGGAGCCTGGAAAATACCTAAACACAACAACAACAGAAAAGGGGGTTAATCTTCCTGGAGCTTTAAATCGTTCTCCTTCATTAGATTTCACCATCAGTTGGATTTCAGGATGTACAGGAAGATTTTTGCCTATATTAACTCATTCTAGCTTGTAAGAAAGACCAAAAATACCACTTTGTTGTTTAACGGATGACATTAAAAGACTAGTATCCTTCTTCTCATTATTGCTGCCGATTATATCGATGAAACCAGGTTTCAGGATGCAGGCCCTTCCTTAAGGCAATAAATGATGAGGTGACACACCTCTTTTGCACACATGGACGTTGTATCACTTTCTACCTGATGACCACGTAGACGTGTCTGAGACACAATGATTGATTCAGTCCAGCAGTGGCGCACTATGAGGGGCGACTCCCTCACTGGCTGCATGTTTAGATTTTTAAACACACTGAGCTTTATTTATAGGCAAATATTAAATGTGCAAAACCACATCTGTTACTGGAAGGAAAGTTAATAAGTCAGAGAAGAATGACAGAACAGACGGAAATGATTCGGTTTTTGAGTCTTTTTCCTTTGTGTCTTTCATATCGGGGGGGGGGTGTACCAGGTGGTGGACGTATCCAAGCGGATCTCGGATGTTCCAGAGTGGTTTAAAGGAGCTCGACTCAACTACGCCGAGAACCTGCTTAAGCATGCTGATCAGGACAAGGTGGCTCTTTACTGTGCAAGTAGGTAGAAAAAATACTGCGTCATGGTATTTTAGTCAGATGCTATCAAGAGTAAGAAGGCTGGATATGGAAGAAGTTGTGGATGTGGAGGAACACTTTGGTCGCTGGGTGGGGAGTGTCTGACGTCAGTTGGTTATTAAATTATCCACTGCTCCCTTCACTGCTAGCCAATGTCATATACTAATAGATAGGACCTTTATTGGTGTATGTGTGTGTGTGTGTGTGTGTGTTCTCTGGAGAGTATCTTGTCGGAGGTCCCTGAGGAACTGTAATGTAATTGTAGAAGTAGCCATTGATCAGAATGCTGTGGAGCCTCTGTGAATGTCAGTGAGGTAGAGGATGTTGTTCTGTCTGCTGTGATCTTCTTACAAGATAATCAGTCAGCTGCAGTTTGTTTGTCATGTTTTCCCATGTCGATGTTATCTTTCAACTTTACATGGGACCTTTCAGGGTAACAATGTTCAACAGTAAAATTATTCACTTTTCTGTTTCTCGTATTGACTCTGCTTTGTGTCTCTGTGCACCAGGGGAAGGGAACGAGGAGATCACGAAGGTGACATTCGGGGGATTGAGGCGTGATGTTGCATTGTTTGCTGCAGCTATGAGGAAGATGGGTATTCAGACTGGAGACAGGGTTGTAGGTGAGTTTTAGTGCAACAAGGTGTAGGTAGTATTACTAACATGTGGAAGAATGTATTTAATTTTTATTTTTGGTTCGTTTTTTGCTGCAAAGATAAAAATACTGCACATAAAACAGAAAACACATCCTCTTCATGCTTTGGGTTGTAGAATCATGTTATAAACCTTGATGAAATGAGTGGCGGAGCTTTAGTACAGAGCAATCCCTGAACAAAACCCTCAACAGATAGCTAATGCTGGATTTATAAAGTATTTAATTGGTAGGGGTTAAATAGAAACTCACAATCCCTCTTTTTAGTTTTCTTTTCCTAATTAAATTTGATAAACTATTTATAAAAGCATCAATTCCCACATCTTTTCACATCCTTCTCCTATGCACACGTTTTCTTTCTCCAGCACACTGCAGGAGTTGCTTGAGTGCTTGTATTCCCTGGTAATGAGGAAAGGTTTTTGGCACAGGTTTTCAGCTCGCGATGAATGTCACCATTTATTTATTCAAAGTTGATATTTGTACAAGGAGGGATGGCTGAGGCTGCATATTTTTCCTCAGCAACTCATGTTATTTTACATTCATACTGATCCACACATTTATGAAAGGGACGTCGAACACCTCAGTATTAAAATGGAGGTCAAAACTTCAATTTGCAAACGGTTGGAATTGGAACAAAACAAAAGATCAGTTTCTGCAATGGAGGGGTTTTCAGTACTAATAGTGTGTCCCCATAGCAACCGCTCTCATTGTGGTACAAACTTGTACATTAAGCTGAAGTTCAGCTTGGTACGGTTCTCTAGCCGACTGCTAATATTTTTCTTGAAACCTTTTTTTTTCTTTTTTTATTAAAGTCATGCATGGATTCAGAAATGGGCTAAGTTCCAAAGTAGTTTTAAGTCTGCACTAATAATAAACTCAGCCCAACTTATCATCCTGTAAACGTCAGCAGATATCCTGCATTCATTGGAAATGGAGGAATGTGCATTGACCTGCCTAACTGTGCCATTAACAGCCCTTTGATTTCTTGTTATTTTTTTGTGTCAAACTATAAAATGTTTAGATGTTTAAAACAGTTATTTCAGTGCAGCCATTTTTTTTTTCTCGAAAAAGACAGTAGTAAAATATGTTGTAAAGTTCTTTATATTTTATACTTCAGACATGAATATATATTTCCTACTATTCCAGTAGTTGGAATTTCCAGTTATCAATTACTTTAGTTTCATTTTCCCTCTTTTTTTTTCCATAAAGTTGATAAATAATGCATGCAGAGTACACAAAGAATAGCTCTGCAAGCTTGTGCAGAAAACTAAAACAAGATTTCTTTCCTATGGTGCAAATCTTGGTGATATGATTTATTGGCTAATGCCATCGCTGGAGCCAATAATAAACGCACCAACAGCATGTCGTAGGAGTGAAGTTTTGTCTGGAGTGCTAGTAATGCTGTTTAAAAATGACGTGGTACTAAAGTTAGCCGTCTCTGATGTGCTTTCTTGGGTGATGTTGGCTGTTGTAGTCGGAAACAAACTGCTGTTATCAAGTCATTTGTTCACCTACTTGCACCAAAGTTTTTGTGTTTATACGCTTAGTTTGAAGATGGACATTGAAGGGAATTCATGAGCTAAATGACGGAAATTCTAATGTTTCATTAGATAAAATTGAAAGCATTGTGAGAGAAGAAGAGGGAGTTAAAAAAGAAGAAAAAAGAAAAAGACAAGCTCTGGCTCCTGCTTTCTTTTTCCTCCATCTCCATAATTTTCCTCACTTTAATGCGTGTTGGACGCAGAGATGTCCTTGTCCTCGGATTGCATCTAAAATGTTCTGTCGATGTCTGCAGTCCAAAAGATATATAAGCACTTAGCTGATGAAATCAGCTCTGCTTTACAACAGAACATGTCCGACCGCGAGCACTTATTAACATTTTTCATTAATACAGCGTTTAGTTTACTAAATCCCTGATATTTTTATCCATACTGTTAGGGTCAGATTTTGTACCTATGTTAAATATTTGTTTTTGTTTTTTTTTCTTAAAAACTATAATTTTACATCTATATTTACAAATATTAATATAGTTGTCAAAAGTGTTTAGGTTTTAAATAAGTGTGCGCTTAAACCATTAAGCCAGGGTTTTCTGGAAACAATAAGGCACGTCGGTACAGCATAGCAAAACGGTGATTCATCACAAAAGCCACGAAGGCAGTCAAATAAGTTGTAGTGAGATCATGATTCATGATGCAGTTTTTCCTGGTCTACTGTATTCTAGTAGCATATGACAGTAGCTGGTATAGCCGGTGTAGCAGGGCGGTGATCCGTCAGCCCAGCGTATCTTCCTGCAGTAATGAGCTTCCTGGTTACAGCAGCAGCCAGACGGGGCTGACGAGTCATGATTCATCAGAAGTCCCCCGTTCATTTGCTGTTTGCCTTTGACCATTCGGATCACTTGGTTGGAACTACTGCTGGCGTTCTAGTTTTAGTCAATCAGATTAGAGGCCTGTTATCAGTGAGACAGCCCTCTGCGTAAAGGTAGCGTGAGAGCTTCCATGTTGAGCATGAGTAATCGAATTTATGAGGCGATAAGGTTTGGACTGAAATAAAACTGAAAGCCTGGATAAACGTATGATGTTACAGAGTATTTAGGAGAGACTTGATACAACTGTAGTGATACAAACATTAACTTTAATTGCACAGGTTTTTATTATGTGGCAGAGTTGGTTTACTGTTACTAAGAATGTTTCTTTGAGTTTGTTTTTAACAAAGAATAAAATCTGAATATGGCCTCCTCTCAGGATTTTTCTTTTGTAATTAAAGGAATAAATTATTTAGTTATGTTTCCAAGTATGTTTAAAATAAATTTAAAATTTAAATCTAAAGTACTCTGTTTTATCACCAATAGAGTTTCTGACTTAATTCATTACAAATTAAAGAAGTTAATGTCTCTTCTCTTTACTCATCCTTGAAGCCACTTATTATAATTTAATTTTAATCTGCGTTTTCCTCTTATGTTTTCTTTTCTTGTGTTTTTCTACAAGTCTCGAGGTGCTGGTATTGTAGAGTAAATGCATAAATGCAGTAACATACTCTCACAGTGGAAGGTATGGAAAAATCCAACCTTTATTTCGAGTTTTGACATTTCTTATTTTAATATTTTCCGTGCAAAAAGCTTACCTAACCTTTTTAAGATGGAAATCATTTTACCTATTTTTTTCAAAAAGGTAAAAACTAAACAAGTAAAGGGTGTGTTGATTTATATATGTAAGGATTGGCTAAAGGAAAAAAAGCTTTTTGCCCTTAACTTCCCTTTTTCTGCTCACTGATTATTAATAATCAATAATACTCGTGCTGTGGGGCCATAGAGCAGCCGTCCAGACCTTCCTTTCCCAGACTCCTCCTCCAGCTCGACCAGGGGAAGCCCTATGCCTTCCAGGGCTTATCTGGGGTCTTCCCCTGAACGCCTCCTCCTGATGGGACGTCCAATGAACACCTTCCATGGGAGGCGTCCAGGGGGCATCTGAAGCAGATGTTCCAGCCACCTCAGCTGACTCCTCTTGATGGGGCTCTACTCTTTTGCTTTAATGTGTTTTGAGGTTTATCAACCACTGTTTTTCCAAACATGACTCCCCAGTCATGTTTGATTATTGAAATGAATCAAGGCATTCCAGGAACAATATGCCGCTGCAATATTTTCTTTGTTTTTACAAAGCTGTTCATGTTAGTCCCAAACATCTGTACTTGATTGACTTTGTCAAGTCAAGGCTTCATAAAAACTCAATAGTTGGTGATTTTACGCTTTTCTTCTTCATCTTGTTTTCTTTTTTTTTAGTTTAACATTTAACAAATAATTTAATGTCTGCATTATTCTCTGCTGATCTTAACCCAAAATATACAGCAATGACTAATGCATAAGAAATATTCCAGTATGAATCTGGTTAGAGTCTCTGTTCTTCAGATATACTTGCTTAATTATTGATGTTTCTTGTTATTTTTATTTGCAAATAAGTAGAAATTTCTACATATAGATTTTATTAAAATTGACGGATCACACTTATTCGTTGTTTATTAACTGTTAAATGTGTTTGATTCAAGGACTTCTTTGGCTTCTTTAAGTAGTTTTTTTCTTTTTCCTTCTTTCAGGTTACCTGCCCAATGGCGTCCATGCAGTAGAAGCCATGTTGGCAGCAGCCAGCATCGGAGCCATTTGGAGCTCCACATCAGTCGACTTTGGGGTTAATGTGAGAATTAATCGGATTTGTTTCATTAACTATATCTCAAACTATGAATTTTCAATTCTAATGTGTTTTTAATTGCTAAATGAGGTTAAAATAATCTTTTAGTGTACCATCTAAAAATATTTTAGTATAGTATATTATTCCTAAAGTCTTTTTTTTTCTTATATTTTTTTAGTAATTCTTGGTCTGTCTGTATTTTTTTAAACTTTACCCAAAAGCTTCTTCTATCTTAAGACTTTGCAATGAAGAAGTTTCTGTTCTTTGTAACTGAGTTGTTACCGCCCCCTCTGGTTGATCTGAGAATTACACCTGAGTAGCTCAATGAAAACTGTTGCTTTCATGCACCTACTTGGGATTTTTTTTTTCTTTTACCATGTCGAATATTGATAGCATTGCTTAAAAACGTAGATTAAGCATATGTTTTCATTTTCTGCACATTTATTTAGTTGAAAGTTGAACTAGACTGTGATTCATCAAAACACCCACAAAGTCAGTAAACAAGTCGTTGTAGTGAGATCATGATTCATGATGCACTTTTTCTTGGTTTACTTTAAGAGGGTAATTTATGAAATGAGCCAAAGTACCAGGAGGGTGATCTGTCAGCCCAATGTGTCAACTAGTTCGAAAATAATTTTAGTGCAATACATGTCCGTTATCCTCCGCCTGGTTTCAATAAAAATGTTTTTTCATCCTTCCAGGGTGTTCTAGACAGATTTTCTCAAATTCAGCCCAAACTGATCTTCTCAGTTGCTGCTGTGGTGTACAATGGGAAAACGCATGACCACATGGAAAAACTGATAAACGTTGTGAAAGGTTGGCTTGTTAAATAAGTTTTAATGTGATGTAATGTTTTTTTTTTTTGTTGATAGTTTTCACACAGGTTGGATTAAACATTTGAAATACTGTCAGTAGATATGAAAACCTAAAGTCTCTAACTAGAGTGTACCAACAATAAGACTTTAAAAATATATCAAAAGAATAACAATTAGCAATTATTTTATGTTTATTCTAAAAGCTTTTTTGGCTTCTAGACGAATAGACATAGACAATACAAACACATCTGTTTCTCTTGCTTGTGGCAGGTTTACCTGACCTGAATAAAGTAGTTGTGATTCCCTACGTTCTGTCCAAGGAAGAGACCAACCTCTCCAAAATTCCCAACAGGTTTGTATTATTTTTTTCTTTTAGATTTAAATTGTAACATAACAGATATAATACGTATAATATTAATCTCTGATATGATGTCATTTTTACCTTGTGTTTATTCTTTATATGCAGCGAATTTCTTGATGACTTTTTGGCATCTGGCCGAGGCGAAGGGGACCAGTTCCCTCAGCTGGAGTTTGAGCAGCTTCCGTTCAACCATCCTCTGTTCATCATGTACTCTTCAGGAACGACGGGAGCTCCTAAATGTATGGTCCATTCAGCCGGGGTAAGAAATACAACTCATCTCTAAATGCTGCGAAGAAGAAGCAAAAAAAAAAAAAGCTTAATTTTCCGATCCCTGACCTGTCGATGTTTCATTCTGTGCTAATATTTGCTTTTTGTGCTCCATAACTGTTGTTGGAGTTTGTTTTTGAATGCTTTACAAGACCCAGCTGTTCCTCATACTGAATTAAGCAGCTTGTATTCACATCTGCGACTGAGCTCTCCTGGGGAAAACCCTTATGTGCCGTCTGAGTTTCAGTTTAAACCCCCAAACACCTTTTCTTTTGGGTTTATTTTATTTCACTTGTTAGAACATGATTTTCTATCTTTAATAGCAGCAGAAATCCTGAAAAGCTTCTCTCAGTTGAATTAGCCTTTCGCTAACTTTATGATGAATTTGTTTAATAGCCAGCAGATTCTCGTGTGTTTTGAGTGAAATCTTAGCAGCTACAGGCATCGGATCCACTTTTGTAATTAAACCTTCGTCTACTAACCGTAAGTTGACCAAATATGGCCGACCGTTGAACCATGTCGGTGCATCGTCTGCGTCTACTGCCGCATATAATTGCTGTGGGTTTTTTTTAAAGGTCGGACTTAATCTTGCAAACAAACCAGCATTCAGTGATGCTGATGACAATGTGCCTGAGCCAGTGCTAATGCAGGTGACAAGCGACCTTCCTTGGAGATGGTAAATTAGCAAAAGGCTGTGTGCATGGTGCCACATTTTATGTTACCTACGGTGATGTAACAACCTTAACCCCCTGATGCAATCATGACTTGTACATCTTAGAAACTGAAGTAAAGTTGTTTGAACTTTCTCTGGGTAACGGTTTCCTTGCTTGCACTTAGAGCTGGACGACATTGCCTTACACGTATAACACGTTATAGTTCTTAATTTAGGTTGGTAGAAAAAAAATAAACAATTCACAAAGACTATGAAGAATGCAAATTAAAAAAAAATCCCTGTAAAAACTGATGAAACTGCTTCAAATTAAGGTTTCAGAAATATTTGCTAACAAAGAAACAGCATAAACCAAAAAACGTTAGTCAATGACAAATGCTGTGATCTCAGGTTATAATGTGTATTGAAAACTCCCAAGTGTTATATTACCATTATTGAATAAACGCAATATCTATAGATATTAAATTATTATCCACCCCTGTTTGTACTAAGAAGAAGAGAGATCACTGTGAGGTTATCAGAAAACTACATAAATCATTGAAGTTAACATGCAGGTTTGATAAATGCTGCATTAATTTGCCTCATTAAATAACTCCATCATTTAATTATAAGTCTTAAAGGATTATTTTTAAAGTGTGGAACCTTGAGAGTACAGGATCGAGCCATCTTTGCTGGCCCAGTACTCGGTTCTTCATGGAGATGGAGGGAACTAGTAAGAGGCATCTGATCTGGTCGATTGATACAGACCCAGTTAAATTTAACTCGGTATAGTCACAGGGATGGTTTAAGGCAGATAAAATAACATCAAACTTAAAAAAAAGTCACATATTATAGAGATCTACCTTATAATACCTGGTTATATGGTGTTCTGTCCCTTCTTTTCAGTGTTTATTTCAATTGAATAAAAAAGACGGCATACATGAGACTAATCTTTAAGCTTCCACCAGTCCAAGGATGAATTACCTTTTTTTTTTTTTTTTCTTTTACAAGCTTATGGTGCTATAATAATGTTCTAACACAGATAGGGGAAATACTTCCTGATAGTAACTTCCCAGAATCTCATTTATGCTCAGTTGCTTCAGGGTAACTATTCAGCACGACGATGATCTTTTCATTTTGGCTGACCCCCCCCCAAAGAAAGTCTAGGCACGCATGAGATGCTTTAGTATCTTGAAACCACCATTGCACCATTCAGCATTTGCTAAATAAAAGTAATTCCGCAAAGACGACAGGATCCAAATCCACTGACAGCGATATCAAAGACTCCTTACCATTCTGGTTTATAGGCATCTACTTCTTACCATCGGCCCGGGTGGGCTTGGAAGCTTTAAAAATCCCTTTTTTTCTTTAATAAACAAAAATATTATTGAAAATCGTTTCCTTTTGTACACTCCGGTTTTCTTAGTCTAATTTAAGAATTGGGTTTATCTAAAATGGGTGACACAAAAACACAAGAAGGAATAAAGAGAAGGGCACATTTTAAGAGCTCGGTATACTTCTGTTTTAAGCTTAAAATACTTTGTAAACCTTGGATGGATTAACAAGGGATAACTTGTTTTATGGTTTAAAGTCTTTTAAGGAAAATATAGGATTTCTGGTGTTAGGCTTTATTATTAAGATTTAGTTATACTGACTTCACAACGCACAACAAATATTTAAGGGCTTTGTTACTTGTTTAAAAACAGCACTTTATTTAGTGGATTAGTATTTACCACCCTAGGATTGATCTGTCTGTATACACAGAGATTTCTTAACGGAATTCATACAAAATAAGCTTTTAGGTTTATTGAGATTTTATCACTGATGTCTCCTTGTGTCAAAACAACAGCTGTGGTTAGAAACATTTATCTGTTGTACCTCAAAACACCACAAGATGGCAGCAGACCTCCATAATCGGAGCAACCCCTTTTGTTCCTTTTGACTGACAATTTTCACTCTAAGAGGTAGAGTGTCAGATAAAATAACACTTTCCACATTTCTTCAAAGTACTCCAACTCAAAAAATTTTAGTGTAAAAAAAAAAAAAAAATGTTCTTCTCATTATTCAATATTTGCCTTTGTTTTTCTATCTGAATTGCCTCAATTTTAGATATTTTTTTTCTCCCTTCCCACCTACACATTTTACCTTCTCTCTCCCCTGGTATTTTTTTTCTCTCTTTGTCCCCTTCTCCCATCTCTTTCCTTTGTGCTTCCTACCTCTTTGCATCCGGCCGATAATTGGGCTGTAATGCACTGCTGGAATACACGTCGTATTGTGACAATGGTAGTCCTGGGTGCCTCAGCCAATTAGCCGTGGTAGTGTTCTGCTTTCTGCTTTGTTACGGCTCTGTTAACATCCTGCCAGTGACAAAATGGCTCAGATCTAACGGTGGGAGTGACAGCTGAGCCTCACCAAAGTTTCTGTGCAAAATTGTATTCACACGCATGCAGGTGAAGCACCTGTTTAAAAAGAAAGAGGGGAGCGCAGACCTAAACACGAATGCTTACTACAGTTCACACTCTCCACCAGCTATAATGACCTAACCAACTGTGAAGAGCTGCAGACCCTAACCTTTCCACAAATAGTTTGGTTTGTTTAACAAGCCTTGACTGTCGACTGGGGTTACAAGCACTGAGTTTGTGGTTTGAAAAGCATACCTCGAGGGGGGGGGGAAATATAATCAGCCACAAGTTTTACCACAAATGTTTGATTTACAACAAAAAAGACAGAAAGGCTGTAGAAGACCCGCTGTTTCTGTTACAGTTATTGGGAGAAACTCCTGAGGTTCCAAAAATGGTGGATGGTTTTGTTTAATCTGTATGACAGTGTGGAAATCTCTGGCTTTTACTATGGAGGGAGCTGTTTTATGTAGTTGAACTTTATTTATTCTTTCATTGCTTTTTTTTCAATTTTTTTTTTTTCAATTAAATTAACAAACTTTTAAATATAGACCAGAAAATAACAATAAAGCACAAAAAACTAACCCTTTTGCACCCCACTCTAGATAAGATCTATAAGGACAAATTCTTTCATGGCACTTACTTTATATTAATCTTATAATTCTGTGTATAAAGCCATTACGTCTGATCTGTGTTTCTGCATATTTTACTCTTTGCCGTAGCAACAAGCTTTATTGTTGAAAAGTGCCTTATAAATAAACTGGTAACAGGAAATCAAGGTCATAAAAAAACACGATCCACTCTAATGAAGTCACTCACTTCCACGTCTCTTTAGGGTACTCTCATCCAGCACTTGAAAGAACACATTCTCCATGGCAACATGACCTCCAGTGATGTCATCATTTACTACACTACTGTAAGTTATTATTTATTTATTTATTTTTTTGCTGCCTATCACTACTATTGAAATCCCCAAATGTTTCACCATTTCCCCACCAGCAGGATTACAGCTGATGTGGATTTTTAAAGGTTTGGTTTCTGTAGGTTTTAAAAGTTTGTGGCCTCTAAAATGCTGATGTTTTTACAGAATCTCAACACATTTTGTTTTCCTTTCACTGCAACAGGTCAGAAGTAGGATTCATGCTGGTAGCCCATTTCCACACTCTTTTGTTTGTTTTTTTTTTCTCTTAGTTCTTTGAGGTGTTCACATGAAGCCTAAAAACAACAAATAGAAACTCTATTGCCAGAATTGTTGCTTAATGGAGTATTTTTGTTTCTTTTTATAAAAAATTGTTGTTGAGCAAAGCTTCATCAATTGATTTTTGTGGTGTGATGTGCAAACATTTCTTTTTTTTGTTGTTCAGGTGATTTGATCCGAGTTTCTGCAAATTGATCTAGAGAGTTATCAAATTCCACTGGAAGACCTCATCTACCCCTTATTTTGAATGAAAACATCCAGATGTGTCTAAAACAAATATTTAAAACTAATTTGTTGTTATAGCTGTGTTTTCAAGTGACTACATTTATTTAAACCAGCTGTTTGAAGCGCAATGTTTCAAAAAGTGTTAGGGGGCAATTTTCACTGATATGTAGCTTAAAAAAATATATTATATATATGTACAAAGTGAAATCTTCCATAGATAGAAAATTCAACGCACGACACAAAGTATTTATCTTTCACCAGCAAATTATTTGCTTTAAAAAAAGTAAAAAGGGTCACAAACATCCCGCACCTTTTGACTAAAAAGCAGATCTGGACGCACTCATGTGTTTATGTTGGATAAATAAATGAGGAAGCCATGTTATTCTTGTTGCTGAAAAGACACACAAGAGCATTTAGCTAATTTTTAAACGGGTGGGGAAAAAAAAACTTTTTTTTAATCAAATTTGTTAAAAAAAAGTTGAAATTCCTTAATCTCCAAATAGTTTTAACTTTTAATAATATGGCAAACGGTTTGGACATCACAGTATTACATGAACGCTTCATCAAGAGTGTTTTGCTGAAACGTTTAGATGCTATATAACGAAGAGCAAATAATCATCAGCTTTATAGCTCTCTCTTTAATTTGTTAATTAACTGTTTGTTTTAAATTCTGCCATCTAAAGTAATTAGCTCACAGACGACGGAAAAGAAAAGGCAGAATCCAAAAAAAAAAACAGACACAAAACGGTTTGAGCATAAATAACTGGATATTGACTGAAAGTTATTTCCTCTGGTTTATGACCCTATTTTCATGCTGTACACGCCTTCCAATCCTGATGTGCGCTGTCATTGATGACACACTGCTCAGAAAGGAAATGTGCATTCATCTCTTTCTCTTATACAGAGGGAACTTCACTGCTGTGTTCAACAGAAGGGGGGGGGGGCCACAGAAGACACATCATTAAATAACCAAAATCCTCCTAAAAGCTGAGATAAAACTAGAGCTAAAGCCTTGTTCCCTCTTTGATAAAATAAATCGTACTGGATCCTTTCCACTGTGTCGTCTTGATATGAAATATTTCCTGTCACATCGTATGAGGGAAGATGCAAGAGTGCACGATTTGTTTCTGCACCAGAATCATGTCAGGAGAATCTGACAGATATCTGTCCAACAATGAATGGGATCTAAGCGGATGTTGTTACTTCAAATAGAAGCAGGAGGAGGATGAAGAAAAGGGAGACAGCTGTGGAACTGCTCATGGGCAGAAGACCACAATAATAGTATAATGGTAGCACTAGCAGTTTTACTGCACTGTTGTCTTAGAAGAATGTCAGATAGCTGTGGCGATTTGTTTTTAAGGGTATCTCCGGCGCTGAGAGTGTCTGAACCATACAATCAGTTTTCTATGATTGTCAGCTTTGCCGCCAACAGTTCTTAAAGTCTGAAGGATTCAAGAACATTTTGGGACTGGCTTGTAATATTTTCCATGTTTGGGAAAGTTTGAAATGGCTTTTAACATTTTACCTTTCAGTGTTTGGCTTTTGGTTTTGAATCAAAGTTGAATTTAACGCTTACTGTAGAAAGTTGAACATTTAACTGGATCTATGACATTTTAAAGAGGGGGTTGAAATGCTCACACCTATGAACAAATGTGGCTATAGTGAAGCAAAGTAGTTGCTGCTGAATACTTACAAATTCACTGTATTAAAACATGTTGAAAATAAATCACTTGTGGAGTAAAAAAATGTTTCTAGCATTAGTTTAAATGCACAAATAGAGTAAAAGGTGCAATAAAATGAGTTGAAAGGTCATTTTTTTTAAAAGTGTACACTAACATGACCCTTAGACTGTTTGTATCCTTTGTACACTTTCGAAAATTGTAAATAACCCCTAAACAAATCCCTAAAACAGCTTTTTTTTCTTTAGAAATCATACAAGCAGAACAAAAAGACTAATCACTTTACAAACTGTTGATAAATTCACAAATTTTCAATAATTATCTAGTCTTTCTTTAAAGTAAAACAAAACTAAGTGAAGAGAAAAGAGCAAAAAAAGCAATCTCTCCCAATCAGAAGTCTGTTTATCATTTTATGGTTTTACAACTTATGGAACCTAAAATAATGACTGAGCTGCTTTTAAGATGTTTGAGGTTAGACTAAACCAAGGAAAAGTCTGTGATAGTGTGGAAGTTTAAAATGGAACAATATGTAGAAAGTCTGCATTTTTTTATTAAGAGAGACAATATAATCAATTAAACAATCAAAACTGTGTGCAGCAGTTTTGAATAATCCTTTTTAGCGGTCATCATAATTAATAATCATAATTGACATTCAACACATTATCCCATGTTTTTTTTTATTTACATTTTTTTTTTTACATCTTTGCAAAGTTACATCCTTTGCTAAACCAGTTCTTCCAAACGTGTAGTTTATTAGAAACAGTAAAAGTAATTGTGTTTCTTTTTTCTTGCATCAGCAGAAATTCCAACCATAAAATTGGACACATTATGCAGACAAACTTTTACATGTAATAACGCTGTACTTTATTAGGATAATTTACATTCAAGTCGTAATTCCTGAGAACAAATCTGACTCCGATTTCATCAAACTCAGAGCCCAACTTTAACTTTAATAAATGCTCACCCCCATGTCTTGTTAAAACTCTTACCTTCTACATCAGTCCTATTTATTTACCTTTGTTTGCACAAGGATGCCTGGCTTCTCTCTGCACTGGTGTAGAGCCTGATTAAAAAGGTGCACTGCTGGAAGACGGTACGAGGCTGACTCTGCAATATCAGAAAATCATTACCTTCAGCTCTAATACAAATCCTGCTCAAATTAAAGCTTTAATATTTGACTTTGTGTTCAGAATTATTTGATGTATAATTTTCTTCTGTAGGTTAAGGAGTCACGTGTGTAACACAGGACAACAAATAGGGAAAGAAATGCATGGTTACAGCAAATTCTTCCTTTCAAAATGTTATAAATAAATTTTACTTCTTTTTTTTTATTGTTTTACTAAGTATTAAAAGTGATGGCAACCAGTTATTCTTTTCAAATGCTGCATATTTAGGCTTTGAAGAAACCATTTTATTTAGCTACTCGTCACAAATCCCTGCAAATCTGGGGTTCTGGCTGAAGCTGACAATTGATCTTCTTTCAACAAAGTAGTCAGCTGTCTGAACAAAAGTTCAGATACCACTTGGTATTGTTAAAGCTGCTGTTTTAGCCCTGCAGATGCTTTTCACGGAGTGGAATCAATATTTGCATTATTAGTACCAACGGAGAACGGTGCCAAAACCCTACCGCAGCATGCTGCCAAATGAGAAACGCAATCATGTGAATCGTTGTCTGCGGGAGTCGTCCATTTTGCTACCGTCTGCTTTATCCATGTTGATGACAAAAGGAGTGTTTATTTCAGATAACTTATCACTGTTGTTGGATCTCTGTCTATGTGTGTTCTTTTAGACCGGGTGGATGATGTGGAACTGGCTGGTGTCTGCTCTGGCAGTGGGGGCCTCAGTGGTTTTATATGATGGTTCACCGCTAATGCCAACAGCCAATGTGCTGTGGAACCTGACAGACAAGCTGGGGTGAGTTAGTAGCACACAGATGTATGAAAAAAATGAAATAAATGCACAACGTGAAGAGTGTGGCCAAAGAAAAACAAGGTTACAAGAATGCTGTTTTGCTGTATGCTCAATTCAAATCATCCTCACTACTGAGGAATGATAAGATAGAAGGAAAGAAATCACCAATTAAATGTTTGTGTAAAAATACTTAGCGTCTATGTGAGAACAATAAGTTGTTTTTCTTCTGTTATTAAGCAACCTGCACAGTTATTGGCGTCCCTTCTAAAAATGTAAATACACTTAAAAATTCTCACAGCTGAATCTCTCAGGGAGAAAAAAAACAACTTTTAAATAATTTGTTTAATTTAGTGAATGTATTCAAAGGCATGCAAAACACGGTATTAAAAAGCATTTTTTTTCATAAAATAACTGGTACTAAACACCAGTTCCAACTAAAAGATTTTGAAGATGACTTTTTTTCTTATCTTCCTTAATCTGATCAGTCGGAAATAAATTTTACGGTTTTTGTTTTCTTTTTCATCCATGACTTGCTGTTCCACAGGAGGCCATGCCGCTTAAAAATGACAGGTGTATGGGAACCAAATAAAACTTATAAAACCCTATTTCTCTAATCCCTATAACTCAGGAACAAAAGTCCGGTATGTTCCGTAGTTGATCTTATTTTAGTCTTTATGAATTACTATGATTTCTAAGCCAGATGTCACATGTCCAATAAAATATAACTGATGTTGTTTGAATAAATTCAAATTATTTCCCCGTAATGTTAGAGACGATTCAGCACAGTGATAGAAATACAAATATGGTTTGGTAGTAAAAAAAAAAAACAACCTAAATAATGATTTGTTGTTTTTCTTCAAGCCTTAGAATGAATTAAGCACTTCTCTAATTGTGAACTTGCATCCATGCAAGAGTATGGCCTTGAATACAGATTTGTGCATTTAGATGACAGATCAAGAATTCTTAGTAAGCTTTTATTGGCCATTAAATAAATATTAGCTGATTTATGGGTTAATCAATCTGTGAGAACAAATGTAGAACTTTCAAGTTTGTGAACATGTAAGCTGGATCAAATCCTATGTGATGAGTTTAAGTCAAATTGTGCAGATGTATTTTTGTCCTCACTGTTTCCTTAAAATTGTATTTATTCATTCTTTTTTTTATGGTCTGTGTTGTTCGAGTAAATTCTAAGCATTTCCAATTTAAAAAACCTTAGAACGGTTCATGTAAGTTCTGAAAGAAGAGGATGAAGGCTGCCAAATTACAATATGCTAACACTTTCAGCAACATTGTTCTTAATTGTCTGTGTGAAATGAGGCCCCTAAGCAGTCTTCAAGATGACTTCTAAGTTGTTTTTTTTATTTAGTGAAATTGTCTGCCTGATTATGTTGCATCCTTTCCTTCAAGCTGCTTAGGGACACAGTTATGTAGATGTTTCTTATCACATTACAACTGTAAATAGATAGATAGATAGATAGATAGATAGATAGATAGATAGATAGATAGATAGATAGATAGATAGATAGATAGAT
>JAUZNJ010097108.1:0-21688 GCA_034780135.1 Jordanella pulchra
ATCTATCTATCTATCTATCTATCTATCTATCTATCTATCTATCTATCTATCTATCTATCTATCTATCTATCTATGAAGGGAATCACTTTAGCAGTTTGATACATTCTACTAAGAGTTTGACTCTAAATCTAATAGAACATTTTAGTTACGCTGTAAGAAGAACCTGTTATCGCAATCTGTTAGATCTGGATCTGGGAAAGTTCTAATGAATAAGAATAATTGCAGAAATGAAATGAGAAGGTGGTTCAAATATTTTTAGTTTAAAAGTGTGCAAAATAACGCAATGCTGTTTTAGCATTTGTTTTTACATTCCTTATTTTTCTGAAGCATAATTTTTTACAGCTTACTCGTCACAATAAAACTGGAAAAAGTTCTGAAAAGATACATATAGGTTTAATTTCTTTTCTTTTTAAACCAGTCATTTTAACACAGCTGTGTACACTTTTAGAGGCGCACAAGTGACAGCAGGGTGATTTATTGTAAAGCTCAGCAAATGCAATGTGTGAAGGACATAATATTTTGCTTAGAACGAAATGCACAATGTGACTGATAGAGGAAAGGACAAATGTGACAAAATTCATTCTAGTAGAAAAAGATATTACTGGTTGTTTATGCTGTCAGTAATATTTTACCAATGCTAGAAAATATCTCATTTTAGGGCATCAGAAAGTCAATTTAAATGCAGTTGAGATAAAAACATTCATCAGCGTAGCTGCCGTCAAGAGCGGGCTGTGTAAGGGCATCGCACAAAAAATAAAAGCCAAGTCCTGGTTGAGCAGATATTGGATGATCAGACGGCTGGATTGCATTGAATGATGCCAGAGACCCCTTGCAAGCAAAATCACCCACTCAATTCCAAAGCCCTCTTAAGCCCCCAAGGAGCACAGGATGTACTTCACACACGATTACGCACAAAAACAAGAAAGCAGCCAAGCATGCAACCTGTCATTTTTTTCCTCCCGCTTAACTACATCTGGTGGAGAATGGTAGAATTGTGAGAATTTTTAAGATCTTTATGATTTTTTTTTGTCATTTTTTAAAGTTCAAAGTAACTGATCAAAGGTTGAATAAATATTAACATAAAGTGAAACAATTCATATTAAAGTTTTGCTGAGTCATTGCAAGAAGTGACTCTCCACCCCCACCCTCTCGCAGTCATTAACGCATTTTCTTCAAAGATTGCTACATTTCTGAACTCAACAAGTTTTCCCACGGCATTAAATGGCCACCGTCATGTTTATTATAAAGCTGTGCGGTTTTGTATTTTTTAGGTAAAATCTATTCATATGATAAAATAATTTGAAATCAGTCAAGGTGGTAGCAGTTTAGCAGAAGGATTTTTTTTTATTTATTTATTTTTTATTAAGACTAAACCTCATATAGACTAAAATACAAAGAACTGTATCCTGGTAATCCAAAGCTTATTAAAGGTAGTTGGACAAGCTTTATATGTACTCTGGATTAATTAGAGAGAAATTTTATTTTAAATCAATGCCACTTGTATGACGGCAAAACCTTTTTTCAGTTAAAGGTTATACATGTTTTTTTTATCTCAAAACAAGGAAGTTAATACATTATAAATTTTGGTATAGTTGAGCTGATAATAGTTTTAAAAGGGAGATTTTTTCATTGCCCTTGGATGTCAAATGCATCCCTTCTGTTTTTGGAAAGAGACCTAATATGATAATAATGGGAATCCTGGAAGCTTTTAAACAGTACTGGTTAGCAACGTTATGTCAATACTGTACTCATCATCGGCTGTCAAGCACAGAGGTGGATTAATCATGCTTTGGACTTGGATGATTGGAAGAAAGATGAAATACAGGTGACAATAAATATGTCAGAATCCTAAGAATGAGTCTATGAATACATAAACCCTTATTGAGGAAAGAAAAATGGAATCCATCAAAAAGTACAGAACCACGATTAGCTCTCTACAAAATGCATTTACATGCTGTCATACTTGCCAGCAGGGGTGTTGACAAGTCTGACAGCTGACTAAGGACTCACTGTGACAATAACACGTGTCTTGGATGCTTTTACATTTTTCTTAGAATCTGGGAAATAAAAGCAAAACGATTTCCAAGACATAAGCATTTTTATTCTGGTGTTCTTTGGAAATCAGTTCAGTTGCACTGTCACTGATGCAACACTTTCACTAAACTGTTCACATCTCTCATAGTTTCTCTAATGGGGAGAATTTGTACTACATTCCACTGATTCAAATTCAGAGAAAACCTGATTTCCTTTAAGCAGTGGGTATTTTGTGGTATCTGAGATGTCAGAGGGTGTCTACACTAATTGTAAGCTAACAAAAATTATGTTAACATTATGCAGATTCTTAATGTGACCTTAAAATGCAGTGACATTCTATTATCCAATGAACAAAAGAGCTAAAAAGATTTGAACAAATGCTATGCCTTCCAAAGGTATTCCTGCTCCTTGCATTTATAAACATTCTGTCACAATATAACTTAAATCTATCTACATATCTCATGGATTTTCACATGGACGACATAAAGTGGAGCCTAACTGTAAAATGAGAAAGTGTTGAAATTGTTTACACAAAAATAAAAATGAGGTTTCCAGGGCCAGTTTATTTTGCTGTATAAAACCACCTTTCAGTGCAATTACAGACATTAAACATTCTATGGTGGCTCTAGCTGTATGTTAAGAGGCAACTGTCTCCCATGAAGGTCTTTTAGAATTTTTTTTTGTCAGAACTGCCCTGTATTAAGCAACCTTTATCTTCTCATAAACTCTGAGAAGATATTACTTAAGTTGCATTAAACTGAAGATGCAACTATGGAAGCCAATAATCATAAATAAATAGCACATCCTTTCTTGGAAATAAAATATTTCAATGATTTGCAGTTTTTTGCAGATTTTGAATTTCGAATTTACAAAGTGTAAGAATTTTTCTTATTTATCTTTTATCAAGTATATAAATCATACATTACTTTCTCTGACTCTAAACCCCTCTTTAATTCTCTAGATAGCGAATATGTACAAAAAGGGGACTAAATACATGCATACACATAAATGTAAATAGTAATTTTAACATAGAGAGTGCTATTTATTTATTGCAATGTCTGTTGGATAGTTGGATTAATTCTTAAGATGTCTAAACTTCAACAGTAAACAGAGGTCATTATAATAGCACTTAGTAAGTAGGTATAACATGTTATAAAGGAGATTTATATTATGCTGTGCCAAAACTTAATACTGATTACGCTATTGCAGCAAGTTATACATTGCAGGTCAATACATTTAACATTGCCTAAATTATGCAACAAACATTTTTTCCACATGACGTCTGGGTCCTCTGTTTAAAGGACTTCTTGTGATTTTCTTTCAACAATGACCTCTTTTTTGTATTTTTGCATAAATGCCAGGTCTGGGGATTGCATAACTGCTAGATGGCCTGTTAAAAGATTGACATCCCTTTGAATATCTTTAGCTTCTCTGGAGTTATCATGGGCCTCTTTGCTGCATCCCTCAATATTGCTCTCACTGACTGACCTTTTGGTTTAGGTGGATTGCCATGCCTTGGTAAATTTTAAGTAGCGCCATAGTCGTTATATTTTCAAATGATAGGATTGTACAGTGCTCTGTGAGGTTTTCAAAAAATTATAGGGTTTCGTAATATGACAATGCTTTAAAACGTCTTAAAACCGTGGTTAGTGTGTTCATTAGCATTCATTTCGATGTATTTACTATTTTTTTTAAAGAAAAGCTGGATTGATACTGATTAAAATTAACAACTGATAGAATATATTAACAAACTAAGTTACTTCTAAAGAAACTGCAATTTATTTTTATAAAACAAAATATGAGTTAATTTGTATGAAGGGGGACAAAATACAAATGCACATTCATCTTAATGGATTTTTGTTAGTAAAAACATTCTTAAATCATATAACCTTTTTTCCCTCTTCATTATTATGTGCTTCTTTGTATTGATATTTCATAAAATCACAATACAACACAGAACGGCAATAATATTGTCAAAGGACTGTAAACTGTCACCACAAGCTTGCACACAAACATTTTTTTCAGTTCAAAGCAGACTGGCTCAGACTTTAAATGAAAGGCTCATCTAACTCTCCTCCCTTACATCCAATCTGTGCCTTGCTTCCTTCCAGAGAAATTCCTGGGTCACAAAGTCAACAGCTATGGCCAGCTCCTCTCCATCACCTTCACCTCTGAAACCTCAGATCTGCTTCCTGACCACGTCATGCTGCTTCTCCAAGGATCTGGAATCACCCTGTCGGCAGACCTTTCCTACCAACCCCAGCCCGACCACGACCCCAGCCTCACCCCGCGGCGCACCTTTATTGTCAGGTAGGAGCTCTCAGACATGAGGCTGTCAGTTTGGAGCTGTGTGCATCTGTTGTTTTTTAATCACTGTTGTATTGGATTCCCTTTGGAAAACACAAAATCCATTGCCTGCTTGTTATGATGTTTGTTTGTTCTTTACATTTGTGCAACCCCCTCTTGCCTGAGTTTAAAGCCCCCAGAGTACAGTTTTTTTAGGACACGCATATATGGATTAGGATTCACATTGACTTTGTTGTCACAATCCCATCCAAATGTCAAGAGAATTGTAGTAATGAGCAGGCGTCCTCTTCTGTTGGCTGTCCTGCTAACTACATGTATGGAGTTGCAATAAATAACTTTCTATTTGTTATACCTTTACCAAAGACATTTTAAGTTTGAGGACAAGATGTAAAGTGACAGTTACATCTGAAAAAATTTAATATAAAATAACATTTAGCTTAATGAGATTCTTAGTTGAAAATATGAAATAAAGAGTCATCAGAATATATATTTTTTGTTCTAAAGTGTTAGTACAAAAAACTTCACTGATGTTGTGAATAAATTCTACATTTAAAATACCAGCTTAATCGTAATTTGAACCTGGGTCTTCAAATTTAGACAGACATAAAGATATCGCCCACGACAATGCGCATTCTTGCAGTTCTTGTGTATTCACAAACACATGAAAATCAATTTTATTCCCGTTCCTGTCTCATTTTAAAACCAAAATGGGTCAGCTAATCACAATAAAATATTATTGTTTTAGGTGGGATATGCAGCTGTGATGAAAGCAAGAGGTGCTGAGTCAAGCTGAACCAAAACAAACATGGCACACACGTAGCTGCTGCTATTACATCTGTTTAGTTGGAATCCACAATTTCATCTTTGAAAGAAGAACAAGAGTGTTACAGCAGGTATAACCTATTGTGGTTTTACATGGTACCTGTTGCTTACAGCGTTTTCTTTTGTCACTGTGATTAGCTAAAACCAAACTTTGATAAGAGAGCCCTAGGTTTTGCTTTTAGTCAGCTCTGAAAGTTCTGCTTAATATCCCTCCTCCAATGGATTCAATGGGATTTTACCCAGATTGATAATCTGTGTTACATATAGTATATGTAACACTCTCAATTTAGTTTCACAGATTATCTATCTGGCCTTTCTGGTTAAAAGAGAACTAGAACAATCAAACATTTGATTTGTTCAAATGATTTCATTTAATGAGAAATGTGAACATACCACAAATGGAGACTGGGCATATTTTTAATCTGTAAGACTCTACCAAGCCTTATCCACATACTCTAACTGCCACATCATTCGTTTCTACCTCTACCAATTTTCTTCTGCTATCCAAGCCTCCTCAGCAGACAATAGGATCCAAAACTCTCCTTTATAACCTGCCTCCTCACAGTTACGTGTGTCTGACTTTCAACCAGCTGAAACCCACCTCTAACTCCTTCACTACCCCGGTCTATTTCCCCAATAACTGCACCTTTGAATATGTCCAAAGAATAATGCTTTGGCTTGACCTAGTCAAAGTTTGCACTGATCATGGTGATACATGACTTTGTATTTAATTATCTTTTTCTAAAGTTGGAATTTGTCTGAAAATAAACATTCAAATGTGACATAAAAACAAATAGGATATGACTTTTTTGAGGGACCAAACTGTATTTTTATGGTATTTTATATTAGACACATTATTATGCTAAACCAGTATGTGCCGTAAAAGACACGTAGCTTATGTTCTGTCAGTACCTAAAATTGATTCAGACAAAACTTTTCCTTCTATATAAATTACAATAACAAAATGTTTATCAACTTTAATCCCCAACAAATCAACAGAGATAAATGTCCTCTATTTATTTTCTTATTTTCTTTAAATTTGGAAGTTTACATTCACTGATTATTGCACTTTAGACAGTTTCCTAGGTCAAACACTATCGATCATGCTCTCAATGTCTAGTTAACTAGTAGAAAGCAGGAAATCTTTTTCTGTTGTTCTTAGAAAGGAGATTCTTTGTTTTGTTTTTTAGGGAAGGGTTTAACTAAGAAGCAACAATTGTTTGAACTATTTTTATGTGTCTAAATTAAAACATTTTTGACCAACAGCAATACTTTGCTTTTAACAGCTGCAGTTTTAAATAACTAAGTGCTTTTAGTCATTCTGTTACTGCATAATTCATAAATTAGCCTCTTACTTTTATTCAGGTACTTGGTCCAGTACCCATCAGATCACATTTAGAACATTTAAAAAAGCAGGTCACCATAAACATCTTGTAATCAGTTATGTTAAAAAATCTGTGGCAAATATTTAGCGTCTTAACAAAAAGAACAGTCCTATCAAATATGCATAAATAGGACCTCTGTGAATGCAGCAATAATCACAGGTTGGAGTCTGTGATTAAAACAGCAACAATCAAAATCAAGTACATTTGTTACAGAACGGAGCAAAGAATGTTGTTTTCTCGTGTTTGCGTGTTTCAATACCGCATTCGTGATTGCAAGCAACTCTTCTGACTTATCTTACCTGCTTCAGTGACATAGAAATTGCATCACTACTGAGGTGTCAGTCTGTTCATCAAATGATGGTTAAGCCGTAAAATGGTCAAATAAAAAAGCTATTTTAAAGCTATTTTTCAGTAAAAATGCACATAATGTCTCTACAAAGAAAGGGTGTCTGTATATTTTGCAAGCAAGCATTTATGATTAATTCAACCTGGAAAGACTCACAAGCAAGACAAGCAACAATTACAGTTTTATTCAAATGAGAAACGTAGCTTTTGGTGCTCAGACCCTGGTGAAAGATTTAAGCATATTTAATGAGGACGTTATGATTGAGCAGATGAATGAGGATTGAATGTCTTCCCAGGGGCTTGACACTACTGGTGGAATGGAGACTGAAGGAGGAAGGGAGTTAGATGAAAGCAAGGACGATGATGATGGAGATGGGATGGAGGAGGGCTGCAGCTTGATGGAACAGAAATGCAATTGAGACATGGTTGTTTGAAGCAGAGTCTTGATGCTTGGCCATGGTGGAAGCATGCACGGGGCTGATAGGCTTGCAGCATTTAAGATTAGTGACTGATTGAATATAAGGTGAGACTGATTTAAGTCTTTCAGTCTGATTTAGAAATACTATTAAGAACATGTGTCTGGTTTCTGGGTTTTAAATTTGAATTTACAGAATTCAATTAGGCTCAATGTGCTGTACTTAGTCAACTTCAACGCCTGTGTGACATATATTTCATAATCTGTGCTTAACCAGGAAAGTCTGCCACAACCATCTGTGGATCGCCCCGTGCTGCCAAGATTTTTGTGCCCATGCTGGCCGGCACCCTGGTCTGCTGGTGGTGCCAACTAAATTTATCTGGGAGAGATGTTTATAATTTGTCTCTTACAGACGCATGATCTGATAACAGTAAATTAGCAAATTATGGTTGAAATTCCAAAATGTAAGTTCATTACTATAACAATGCTGCACATTACCAGAAGACCATGTGGAGGTTGCTGCATCATGAGCTAATGTTAATATTCTTCAGATGGATCTGTTGTTCTTTCCAACATAGAGAAAAATATCAACCGTTTACATTACTTGACAGTTTTGAATCAAAACTGTTATGCGTCTACAAGAAAACTGAGGAGGACAATTTAAAAGATGATTTGTAAACAAGAGATGCCTGTAGATTGTCAGACAAGAGTGGATCATTACAGACAAGTCAAGATTTAAAATGAGGATCAAATCCTACCAAAATATAATACATAAATGCTAGATATTAATCAGAAAGTACTTCAAGGCAATATTACTTTGAGGCAGTGCAGACTAATGAAAACTCTATTTTGCATGTTTTTCTATTCCTTTTTTAGTTCATTTTCTTTAGGAAAATTATAAAAATAAACAGTTTTTTGTGTGTTTTTTGTAGAAAATCATAATGCCAATAAAAATGGTACAACGGTCCAAATCAATGAACAGAACCCATAACATTACAGAACATAGAATTTCAGCAGTTCTTCTCCACGGTTTTAATTCAGCCATATCATGTTGCTAAAAAGAAAATAACCCAGTGAAAGATATAAATATTTCTTTTTTTTTATTGTACTTTTGGCGTTTTAAATTATTTTCTGTTAAATGAGAATTTTTATTTTTTTATGTTGACCTTCGGGCGTTGTGTCTGCATAGTGGTAAAATGGTTATCTTTCTTTTTTTTATTGGCTCTTTCATCTCACATCAGACTTCCTGCAGCTCTCCTTGCACTGTCTTTCTATCTAACAAGACTCCCTGTTGGCCCCTCTCTGGATAAAGCGGTCAGTGTGGAGGCAGAAATGCCTGGCAGACTGAGGCGTAGCAATGCTGAAGAGGTGAGCCACGGTGTGACAGCCTGTGGGGGACCAGCAGGCTAATCAGTCGCAGAGAGATCTCATTAGACCTGTCGACCTTGCCGAGTGGGTACAGGTGGTCTGGTCCCCCACAATGAGCCGTCTCAAGAAGAGGCTCGAGTTTTTCAAAGTTTTTTGGTTTTTATATACTCCTGTTGGCCAAAAGATGTGCTGCCCATAAACCTTATCATCCCACTATACACCTTCTTTACACTGTTTGTTTGTTGCAATTTGTCTTCTTTTATTCCTATACGCTGTAATTCTTTACTAAATTATCCTTCTCCAAGTTAACCCTTCTTGCCTTCACCACTTTTTCTTCCCAAATAAAGTTTTTTTCTTTTTTGAGGTTTTATTTAAAGTAAAGGAAAGAAACGGTAAATTGTTTAACAGAACTGAGGTGTCCAAACAGATATGGATGTTGTTGTGCAGTAGTATAATATCTTCTTTCTTGCTGACAGATTACGTTTCAATCTGCTGGATAGAAGCAGTTCAGTTCCTCTGGGATAATTCTCTTAAAGTCTCTCAAATAATAGGCACCTACCTGTTGGATGCTCAAAAAAAAACACTCTTTAATATGAACACAGTAAATTTGGAGGACTATGAGAAAAAGCAGTAGTGTCTCACAGCTTGATACTGTAAGTATGTTGTTTTTGTTTCGAGTGAAGAAACTGTTGCTCTGTTAGGTGGGCAATAGTTACAGCAGGAAGATGGAGCTGGACAGAATGTTGAACACGGAAACGGCTGATTGATGAAAGTTGCAACGCGGAAACCTGCTGTTTCAGCTTGAGGCTCATAATGAAGGCTGCACGCTGTCAATGGTTCTCAAGAATCCCACAGTGATTGTTGGCAGCTCAGACAGGAGCCCTGGACCTACGATGGTGTTTGTAGTTGTTAAAAACAGAACTTGACAGGAGAATGGTCGCTTTGTTGAAATAGTTGTTTTGTAAAGTCAAAAATGTCCAGTTTAGCTGCCATTATGTGGTGAAGAAGAGAAAGAGAAAAATTTGAAAGACCAGTGTAAGAAAATGAGTCTGTCTAAAACCGGGAATATTTCACTTCAGCTTACTTTGTCTTGTTCTTGTTATTTATTTTAGCAGAAATTTGCAGACTTTTATGTTGTTTGTTTCTTGTTTGATGTTTTTTTACATTGTTACAATGCAATGCAATGTATAATTGCTCTCTTTGCTGATACAGCTGCAAGTATTTGGGGTATATCTTTACCTGGTTTATAATTCTGAAAACTGAAATGTTTGCATTTGTTCCACATAGTGAGCATCTTTAAATATTCTTTTTCTAGTCTTTGCACAGATTTTTTTATTTGACTTATCCCTGGGGCTCTATCAAACAAACCAAAATGTATTCCTATAATCCATTTCTGGTTGCCTTGATTGCATGTTTAGTGTTAAATTCTTTTGCTCCAGTCTTAGGACCTTTGGATCCTCTACCAGATTAAGTGCTAGGATTGGTCTGTAGGTTGCTCAGTCTTTATGCTTAGTCTGAGTAAATTCCCTATTGTTTCATATAAAAAATGCTCTAAGCTCTAAACTGCTTTCATACTAAAAATGTAGTGATCGACGTCTTGCTGGACCAAGCGTCAATATCTGACGAGTTGGGAGTGGCAGTGAGAATGTGTTGGGTTGTTCACACTAATCTGTAGTTCAATCATAAGAAGTGATTCCATTAGTGAGAAATATATTTTTACAGTTTACCCAAGCCACCAAACACCAAAAAAGGCATAGATTTCATGGGAAAGTCAAATTAATATGGAGTTTACATGTTAATACAATAGTTATGGTTTCACGCTGTCCCTTTGACTATCTATTAACAAAATGCTTTTTAAAACAATAAACTTCTAACTGTGTGACGTTCCAAACCAACAGAGACCCCACTGATTCATCTGCAGTTTGGTTTGTGTTGCACACTGTTAAGAGACGAAGGGAAAAAGGTTCAGTGAAAGACCTCAAACGCAAAAAAAGAGCAGTTTCTTTTGCCATTAGAGAATCCAGCCCCTCAAGGGGATCCAAGTGAGGCTTTCTGTCACGTCCAATATTTTTTAGCCTTAGTGTGGTGTCTTTGCACCAGTAATGACTGTTCCCTTTACTCCAAGAACACTGTCTAAAGGACCATGTTGGTGCACTCTCTGAAATTCACTGGAGCTTCAAGACACTGTGTCATTAAAGTTTTCCTGAAGAAAGGAGCGGCCCATCTTCACATTTCATTTACCACTATGAAACTGCACAGTTTTGCCTTCATGTTTTCTCAATTACTGCATTTCCCTGTCTTTCCTTTCATGCAGAGGTTTATTTATTTTGTGCATTTTTGATTCCCTGCAATCAGACGGAACACAGGCATTAAAATTAATCATGTTTTGAAAATGGAAATATATGTTTCTGAGTGTTTTGATAAAAGGCATGGGGAGGCATAAATAAACATGAGTGCCAGCACACACTCCTAATCTCTCTCTCCTGACTGACAGCAGCTGCATTCATGGTTAGTAAATGTGATAACCTGTTAAGTGGCTTTGTATTCCCACCTGATGCAGAGATCATTTTAGAATCAGATGGCTGAGGAATATAATATGGATGCTCAGGGTTTCGTGTGAGAGGAATTAATGAGAGGAGGAGGTGAATGCTTTTAAAAAATAGAGTTTCTGTTCCTCTCTATCGCGTTCTCTGTTCTTTTCTCTTTACATGAATTGTGTGGGCTGGGGAGGTTTATCACCTTTCTCGTAGCTGACTGTATGTATATTTACAGCATTTAAATATATGTTGATGCCTAAAAGGGCTAAAAAAAAAACTATTCTGCACTAAGTGTTTTATTATGTCAGAACTAATTACCTCTTTTCTGTTGTAGTTGCCAAAGTGCTTTCATGAAGTTGCCTTTATAAATGTCTGAGAGCTAACCAGAGCATATGAAGCAGAAAAGGATGATTGCTCTATTAGTTTTTAAAGTCTACATCTTATAATTAAAGTGCATGATCAACAACATGCATTACCAAAGGCAAAATTTAAATCTAAAATAGAAGATGGAGATTGATATATCTGGTATCCTTCCTAAACAAAAACTCTGTTGTTTGAAAATCTGCATTTCACTATCCAGTATAAAAAGGTGATCTTAATGGAATTAAACAGATGATTTTAATAGGGTCCTACAGTAAATGCCTTTAATTTAAGTGGATGCTTATGAAATAGTTGTGCTAGTTTGTGACTTTAAATGAAAACGTTTTATCTGAAAAATATAGTTTTTCGCTTATCATACATAATGTTATTGTTATCATTGTATACTTAAGGTTTTAAAGGGGTAAAAGTAGACGTTTATGTTTGGATATGTGGATCAAATGCAAAGAGAAAAGTTAAACAGGTTAGCTTTATGAAGACAAATGATGTTAATTAAAAGAGGTTTTCTACCAAAAGCAGAAAAGTCATGCAGCCCATTACTTCAGATTAAACCATGTATTCAGGTGCATCCCGTAGCTTTTTTATTAATGTGTTGCAGGAAATACTGGGTGCATAACCATAAAATACCACTGTCTGTTTTCCAGCAGCTCTGGAAACACAAACATAGTTTACTTACCATATATATTGTAACTGGAAGCTTAATTACAATCTTTCTTTAATGCAAATTCATGCAGTCAAGTCATGATTTCCATTTGTTCCCACCCAGTGGTGTAATTATGTAGATATGATGTTTTATTTTATTTCACAACTAAGTTTATGTTTAGTGTCAGGATCTTATGGTTTTTCACCTGTAGTATATCTCTATCTGACACATGATCCTCTAAATGCTTCTCAGGGGGGTTTCCATGTCTGCTTACATCTCTGTTGTTTTTTTTTGTTGTTTTTTTTTTGGTCTGTCTCTGATCCTCTGCAGAACTGCCTAAATTACTGTTTGGCTCCCTACACTGTGCTCGCCAGTGATTAAAAGGGACAGTGACACTCCATAGGGGAAAGCATGATCGGGAGTTTGTTCACTTTCATGCACACTCTGCTTATCTCTGCCTGACCAGCTCTATTACTGTGGCATTGAAGCCCAGTTTGTAATTGCCTCTCTTTATAACCACCCCTATGCGTCAGACCAAGGAACGAAGACCCTTCCCATCAAGAGTGTGGACAGCCAAACACACACACACACACACCCACACACACTTATACACACAGACACATTCTGTAAATGCAAATGATAAGGCCGAGGCCAGACACAAAATAAATCATTTTGGAAATGAATTAATGTCATGCTGAGAGCAATTGACCTAATAAAAAAGGGGCCATTTAATGTTCACACTTAAAGGTCCTGACTTAAGCTGATATGGTTACAAAACTTAGGTATTGGCTTCATTCTTGTCTGTAATTACAAGGTTCTTGCTTTGTAATTTGATTTTTCTTTTCTTTTAAATGCAGTTTGCTTGTTGCAGCAAATGCTCCATTATACTATTGCAATGTGTCCACAGGACACTAATGCTTCTAGCAATTATAATGGATTTTAAAATGGAGCTAAAAGCAAATTGCTTAAATGTTTCTGTAATTTCTGAGCATTAACAGTTAACAGCTTTTTATTCCACCAACTTACAAGAGTGTACAATTGGCTAAATATAAATTCATTTCTCACACAGAAAAAATGTTTTCCCACTTACAGGTTTCTTTGGTGGTTTGATTATTATGTTCACAATTTATTGTTCTAAATGACAATTTTTTTGTGTGTGTGAATACAAAAAAAAACTTTTTAAAGGGTTCGGAGGGGGTGGTGGTCCTGTGGAGAGCTAAAACCTTAGCTACCACAATAAAGAAAAACAGAAACAAAAAGGTTCTTCTGTCATTTCAAGAGGAAATATTTTATAAGCAGAAGATGCTTCAAACGTGAGTCCTATAATGTCTTTCTAAACAATTGTAGATATTATTTTAGACAAGAACATATATTTTATATACGTAATGTATTTAATTTTGGTATAAGTAGTTATGTGTTTTTTTAATTACTAGGCACATCTTGCAAAGTTTGCTCATCAGTTTGTGAACTTAAATGTATTATTATGCTGCAAGAAAAAGAAAGTCCGTGTCTGAACGGCTAAAGAAAACAAAATCACATTAATACTTCCAGTTTTCTACTCAAATTCCAGATATCAGATGGCCTGATATGACCTTCAGCAGGTAATTCATGCTATAAAACCCTCACTTTGGGTAAATTAAGTAAAAAAAATCTGCAGAGAATGGTGAGCCTAAAATCTCCTGCTGTGAAGGTAAAAAGATATTGGATATCACAATAGATTCTTAGCAGCTGCTTCCCAAGTGAAACATGAACACTTGTTTGGTTTTTAACTCTACCAAACTACCTTCAGTGATTGTCCACAAATGGAGAAATCATTGATTAGTGACTGTCTGCCCAAGGGTGGATAAAAGGTCTGTAGGTTAGTTTTGAATTTCCTTGCTGTTTTTTTTTTGGTAATAAATGAGATCATAGTTTGAAAGCTATTTTTATTTGCTCAGATTCGATTGATCTGATATTAAAAATCTGTTTGACCAATATCATTAAAGTTTGGCAAAAAAGCCAAAACAGAAGAAATATGTGAGGAAACGTCAATAGTTTCTGAGAACTGCAAATAAGATTTAATCTCAGCTTTTTTGATAACATTCATCAGTGCATCACACACCACAGATTGCCCCATTATCAAAAATGGGTACTTTAGCATATGATAAGAATAAATTAAGATGATCAGCTGTTCCAATAACCACTAAAAAGCATACAATAATTACATACAATATTTATCCATGTTTTTTTAAGCAATAGTGAAAACATTTAAGACATTTTTTTTAAAGAAATGGTTAAAAAAATGTTACACTGCTATTGAGCTGCATGAGGGGTCTGTGATTTTCCCTCTGGTATAAATAAAGTCATCCTTCCTATCTTCCAATTTACGTATTCAAACCTAAATTATCAGAAACCTCATTACTAAACTGTTTATAATGCAACTATTACCTGATTCAACTCTCAAGGCATCGTTCAGTAAAATGTAATTGAGTCTTTCAAATTAAGGTATATTTAATAATAGTTGAAAGGTGTTTTGTTTTGTTTCTTGGAAAAAAATACCGAGGTGTTTGTCAGCATCTGTATTTCAGTTTTAACCAGTCCTATAGATTTGGCAAAATGAAACAACATCTCGTATCATTTTGCTGAGCAAATTTCCCACATTGATCTCATTTTTATTAAAACTGTGTTTTATGAATTCTTACAAACACATTGAATAGCTTGAAATAGGTGGGCTCCATTTATCATCTACAATAAGAACAAATGAGAGGATTTTTTTTTTTTTTTGCTGTTCAAGATCAGCTCTGTAGGGCTGACACAGCACCTGTCATCGAGATAGAACGGATGCAAGACTCAGGGAGTAAAACAGGCAGATGTCAGCGGTGCTGCCAGGCTTTGCTGAACATCTTTCAACAGATGGCAAAGCTCAGTGATCAAGGCCCTGAATATATGTTAAAGTCAGCATATTTTTTTTTTATCCGCTGCTTCCTGTATATCTGCTGGTTCTGCTTTATATAGCACATAACTGAAATGAAAAGAATCATCTGAATAGCCAAGAATTTCTTATCTGTGTTGTTGGAGGGTATGAAGGAAATCTGTGTCTGTTGCAATTGTACTGTTACAATGTGACCATTCAGGTGTTTAATCACAGTTTGTGCATGTGTTGTACAAATGTACCGTAACTGATGTCACCTGTCTGCTCACTTCACAGGATCCATGAATATGAGACGAGATTCAAGCCTCATCTGTCTGCCTTCGATTTCCAACGTCTCCTTTACAACCTAACTGTTTTGAAAATCAGCAATGCGGGCGGACACAACTGTGAGTTGACTTTTGTGGAGGGGGGGGGGGTTGTGTCAAAAGACATGTCGCTGTGTTAGATTAAGGAGAGTTATGACACTCTAAACTAAGAACGTCATAAGTATAAGGATGAGTATGATATAGCCAGAGGAGGCTTCACACATTCACAATTTGTTAGCAATCTAGAAGCGGGTGTTGAACACTCACTGAGTTGGAGTCTGTTACATAAACACTGGGATGGGAGGGGTGTGATGGCACCTGCTACTCATTAAAAATAGTGAGAGTGATACATTCAAAAGGTCCCACATATGTGTTTGTCTGAATACCAGCTAAATATGGTGAAACACTATGTAACATGGGAAGGGCGTGACACAATATGTGACACAATTTGCTTTCCTAAAAAGTTTAATCTCTGGTCAAAGCTGATAAATCCAAAAGTCAGCTGATCCAATAGTGCATCATCCCTAAAAAGTACCACAAATTAAAAAAGGAAGTAGATTCTTTATTACTTCACGTCTCACTCAACGATCTCCTGCTCTTCTGCATACAGTTTCTTTCTTATAGTCTGTGTTGTAATGAACAAGCTGGATCTAAGAGACACTACAACAGATTAGAGCAGTAAGAAGAAAAGCACAGCTGGCCCAAATTACTAGCTCGCTCACACTTACTTGCACCATTTTAATTAGTTGTTCCAGGCAGGCAATACAACACCCACTCTTGTGTACTTCCAACACATGAACAAACAGTGCCACAAAAGTTTGAGCACAAACAAACAGAGTCACAGTCATGCATATTCCATCCCACTGTTTGCTGTACCCATCCAAATGAGCCCGTCTCCCATGTAGTACCATGTTTTTACTCTTAAGAGGGAGGGAAAACATATATATGGATTTGTGTTACCCTTTCTCAACAGTTTCAGATAATCCTTTAGGCAACAGGCTGAAAAGACTTGAAATATTGTGTCTTATTTGGCTTTTTAAATTTCTCTCTGCAAGTAAAAAACCCAAAAACAGAAATATAGTTAAGAGCCTCATTTTCTACACCACTGAATTTCAGCTTCTCACAGTGTGTGGCCATATTGAATGTTTATGGGAAATCTATGGTTTAATGGTTTAATGTGCAGGTACCTTAACAGTCTATCAGTTTGCAGTGAGGCCATAATGCTAAGTAAAAATCTGGACAGCTTTGACAAGGCTTCTTTAGAATAAAGGAATGATGGAGAGAACTTGCACAGCGTGACTACAAGTGAAAACCTTTCAATTAACATAAACATAGACTTCAGTGCCTGAAAACTGCTTTAATTGCAGATATCCCCTGTGCTGAATGAGCTAAGAGACATGGGGAGTAAGCGAAGAGTAAAGGGTGAAGGCTAAGCCACATCGAGGGAGAGGGAGGAGGACAGGCTTACGAACTTATTATCCCTCTGAGGTGCAAATGAAGTGGGTTTCATCACTATTGAAGGAACAGCGGGATCGTAGCTTGTTAGAATCTGAGCTTCGTCCTCCTACTCCACTTCTCTCGTATTTCTCACCTTTCACTGATCATTATGTGGCATCTCATGCAAGCTTGGTACCTGTCTATATAGCCATCTAGTTATCTGTTTAATCATGGCGTAGGTGAGAGCAAACAGAAGCAGACACGATGGGACCAACAGTAATTCTGTGACTGCCTTTCAGAGACTAAAGGGTGCACAGTTTTCAGTTCAGGATGGCTTGCTCCCATCACTATTCATGAGAAGACCGAGGGATGTTGAAACCCCCACAGGACCTGCGTGTTTGACATACCACCACGGGGTCTCCTGTCTCCATTTTTTCATGTCCTGCTCCGCTGGAACTCCTTTTTTTCCATTTGCAATATCAAAGATCCTTTAAATGACTGCATGTGTGTGGGTTCATGCAGGGATATGTGTGCTTGTGCTGAAATGAGAATTAGGTGTGGTATCCAGCTGCATGTGGGAGGATGAATCTGTTTTTCTGCATATCTATATATGTGAAGAAGAGACTGTGAAACTTTAATTATATAAGCAAAAAATGCCTAGAGAAATCAAAGGCTTCTCTTAGAAAAAATTACAAAACATTATGCAGTACATAATTATAAACTGAAAGAGAAATGGCACATCATTTACGAATTACTAATTAGGTGACTACTGAATGCTGTTTTTTTTTATTTTTGATTTCACCCTTATGGGCTAAAATGACTTAGTCTATCACATAACATCCTAAAAAATGTTTTAGTATGAGAAAATGAATCCCACATAAAGGCAGGTACCTCACAAACTTTCATGGCCCTTTGAAAGATAACAATGATTAATTTACCAGTTACCGATGCAATGAGCATCTTTTTTATGACTAATCTCATCCCACCTTCCTCCTCCTCCCTCTCCAGACACATCACAGCTTGCGGGGGTAACCCTGACCTCCGCTTCCATCTTCTCCAGTCCAGCCAGTGTTCCAGCTCCGTGGGTGGAAACTTGCTCGTGTCCTCAGGGCTTTGCAGGCGAATTTTGTGAGCGTTGCGCCCCTGGATTCACCAGAGAAGACCCGAGTAGAGGGCCTTTCTCAACATGTGTGCCGTGCAACTGCCATCAGCATGGCACCTGTCATCCAGAAACAGGTGAGGAGATGATATTGTGTTTAGAATGCACGCTGAACCCTTGGAGCATTTTACATTCTGAATGGTGAAGAAAACTACTTTGTTTTATTGGTATCTGTTTTGTATTATTCATAATATTTTCGGACTATATGGTTGGCACCATAGTCAAAAATCAATCCATCCACCCGTCCAACCATCCTTCCATCCATCCATCCATCCATAAATATATATATATATATATATATATATAGTATATAGTACAGTATCGCTCATTCTGCAGGGGTTGATCATATGGTTTTTTTGTTACATTCTTTATAACATTTACGTCAGTAAACATCATTCCCACCATTCCAGCTGCTGTTTTTAAATGAAGGAAACTAGCACATCCTGAGCTTTAAGCATGTTCTCACAGGAGCATTGTAAATAGTATTTGTAGTTTGAGTCTTTTTTGGTTTGAAACTGTTATATTATTAAAAGTAAAAGCAAACAAGCAAGCCCTTTTTACATTTCACAGATTATCATAGAATTATAGATTTATCAAACATTAAAAATAGCACAGTTATGGAATAGTCCTATAACAGCAAGTGGAAATTATTATTTTTTTAACAATAATTAATCTCTTTAAATATTGATTTACTGTATGTATGCAGAAGGGCTTTACCCCTTTACCAAATAATAATAAAAAAAAACATTATAGAAACACTGAATTTGATAGAAAGAGCAGCTTTACTCTGTTGTTAAAGTAGGAGGAAACAGAATCTTCAGCACATCCCTCAGCATCAGAAGCACTACACAGGTTTAGAAAAATATTATTTAACAACTTGACCAGACAACCCGTTCCACAACAAGTGCTGTCAGTCAAATAGCCACACTTTGCTTTGTCCTGTCTTTTTTAATGCTTATTGTAGGGATTTAAGAGTAAAACTTTAATGAATGGTGAAAAATCAAACAGTGATCCTTCATCTTTATGTCAGCTGAAATTTTCAAATGTTTAACCTTATAAAGAAATCCATCACAGTAACATTGTGGTATAATCAATTTCAGTGTATATTCTAATTATATAATAATTAACTGATTAAAAAAAAGAAATTTCAAAGAATGGCACATCACTCTTAAACATGCATTTTGCAGCAACATTTTTTGGGCATATTGGAAGAAAACAGTTTGAAAACGAAAATATTTGGAGTGTAGTACTTAGACTAAAACATTACCAGTTAAACTATATAGCTAAAATTGAAAGGAAAAATGTAAAGTAAAGCTTGAACACCAAGGCCCATATAGCTTCGCAGAAGAGTTAAATTGTTAAAGTTGACTAAGTATATAGGCAAAATTCCAAAGTTTTGTAATATAACTTCACATTTTAGTTCTAAGATGAATTCAGACGCAAAAAGCTCCAAAACCTTAAGTACCGCAAAACTAACCTTACGGTATTATCAGACCCATAAGGTTGGTGGGATTCATGAGAGTCCGTAGAACATGTGCAAACCACATTATAAATAGATTTTCAGTCATTTGAAAAAAATGAAAAACATTCATCAATTTTCTCACCTTGCAATTTTCCATTACTTTTTGTTAATATATCACAAAAAAGCCCAAGATAAAGTAAGGTTTGTAGAGTGGTTGAAAAAAACAGTGTGTAAATTGAATACCTTAGCAAAGTATTCCAACAGTAATAGCACAGAGAAAACCTTTTTGTTGGAATAGGAGGTTCATACTGCAGGTGTGAAGTAGTGCCAAGGTTATTATAATGAATAAAATCGTCATTGACCACAGGTGTTGCATAGCAATAATCTTCCTCACAAGCTTCATATATCATGTCGGACCATCTGTTCACTACACGGTTTGTGTCTTCAGATGATAAATTTCTCAAAATATAAGGAAGGGATACTGAATCTGCCACCACTTCATTGACGACTAATCAGCAATATTTCTATGTCAATGCTTCTAGCTGAAGGGAAAAAAAGCCTCAGAAAATACCAAATGCAGAACCTTTTTTATCTAAAGGTAAATCAATTTTACAAAATGTGACACTGTCGATAGTTATGAGGGCTCCACGGCCTGTAAAACAGCTGAAACATGTCTTCAGAATCAAAATCAGCTTTATTTGCCAAGACTGTGCAAAAATGCAATGAGTTTTACTTTATTTGAGGGACTCATGTTATACAGAAATACGTTTTAAAGAATATGAAATAAAGTATAGAAGAAGAAATATTTTTTACACACATTTACACGCTGATAGGAAGGACACAACGACTGAGACAGAGCACAGGTTCGAACTGGCAACCCAGCTATTATAGAACAAACTACTACCTCCAGAGCCAGAGTTATGGTCAAATTCTTTTTTTGCTGTTGTTGTCTTTTTTATTGGCTGCACCAGTCAAGTTTCAATTTAATTTCTTTAGTTTAGAAACATTAAAATTACCATTTGTGAGAAGTAAGGAATATTACATTAGATTTGTGTACTCACCTCCAGTAACTGCCACTACCGGTTTTACATAGCACTACAGGATATGTTGCAGAACAATCCTGCTCCTTCAAAGACTCACCTCATACCAGAGACCAAGACCCCAGGAAATTGAAATTACCAAATTAAGTGAATAAAAAACTAGATCCTATGGACAAGCCCCTCATGGAGCATGAAGGAGTCAGAGGGGAAGAGAATGTAAAGTTGTTGGTGGGAGGAAAAGATTGTGTGAGGTGTGAATGAATTCATTCAAACCCACAGAAGAAGCTGTTAACGTCATCAACAAGTTAAAGGGGGGTTTCTCAACACAGCATAGGGAGAGGGGCTCTTGTTGTTAGTCCTCCACTCCCCTGGGTTCAAAAGGGCCTGAGATCTTGCGATACATGGTGGACCATGTTGCCATTACCCTGGGCAACAGCTTTTGTTGACATTGCTGATGTGGTTGCCATGCTGTGAGAGATAGAGAGTCAAAGTGCTTAAAAAATAGACTATAAAAAAGAAAGGTCATGGAATGTAACAAAACACACTAGACGTTCTTCCAAAGGTTCACTATCTCAAAAGGTTCTCTAGAAACAGAGGAATTTGAACATAACTGGACAAAAGATAAACATAAACCACCACAAAAGTGGCACTAGAGGCAAGTGAAAGACAGGAGAGTCATGATTGATTGACAGACAGACAGACAGACAGACAGACAGACAGACAGACATATATAATGTGTATAATTGCAGTGAAATTTATTTAATCATACATCTTCTCCTTCATATAGTCCTTAACAGCAACTGCCCACCTTATGAGTCCATACTACTTCAAAAAATAAAAAACAGAGGGTTGCATTGTTTTACACCCCCTATAAACATTCAGTGCAGCCCTACATAGGAATGATTTAGGTTTATTTCAAAACATATGCCTGTGTTAAAATGTCACAGTTCAAGACTATTGTAGTTGTAAGATGTTCATATATTCTTTCTTTTCAGCTGAGTGAGCTGAATGGCTTAAGTTTGTTCTCCTTTTTAAGACAAACAAAAAAATCGTTGTAATTGCATTAAAAGATGTTCTGTTGTTGAATAAAATAGAGACTTAGATATGTTGAGAGCATCTCCCATTTCACAGATTACCTGT
>JAUZNJ010097118.1:0-21687 GCA_034780135.1 Jordanella pulchra
ACTTCTTAAATTTTTCCCAGTCTCCGTGTTGGTGTTCTGCATGTGGGTTAGCGCACTCAAACCCACCATGACAAGCAATATAAAACTCTTCATTAAAGGACCTCTATTTTAGTACTTTAGTTTTAGAACAAATAACGTCAAACCTTCACAAGACTTAAACATATAGTTCATTTACCAAATTTCAGAAACCAAATCTGGGGAAATAACATGCAAAAAAGTACATAACTTACAGCCAAATGATAAAGAAAAAACGTTACCTTTTATTTGCAACCAATTAAGTAAAGATTTATTTGTATTGCACAAGTTTTACATTATAAAAACAGAAAAATATGACGTAAAGTCATAGAAAACATCAATCAAGTGCACAAAAAAGTCATCCTCTGTGTTCTTGTGTGAAAATAATTAGTTTACACTCCTTAATCTTATTCAGCTCCTTATTCACTGATTTAAAAATAGAGCATTTTTAAACTGAAGCTAAAGATTTCTGGAGGAAGGTTTTGTGTCGCTTTTTATTTTTTGATCTAGTTTTTAATTTTTGCTTTAAAGTTGCCAAAAGGTTTAATAACATAATTTAGTTATAACAACTTAATTGAGACCTTTGACCCTAACAAAGAATCCAGACGTCTGACCAGGAGGTCTAAGAGCTCCTGCTTTAGACCATAATAGAGTGGCCCAGTCAAAGTCCAAATCTAATCCCAAGTCCTGTAAAAAGACTTGAAAATAAACATTTGCTAAAGCTCTCTAGTCTGACTGTGTATGAGCTATTTCGCATAGAAAAATATATGTCAGTTTTAGTTTCAAGTTATTCCAAGCTGGTAGAGTTATATCTAAAAAAGGCCGACTCCTGAAGGAAAAGGCAAAAAGAATTACATATTTTTACAATTATCCATCATATAAAATAAACAGTTATCCTGGATATAAAGATACTCAATGAGGACATGTTTAAGACTACAGGATGATCTTTCCAGATCCTGTAGATCAATTCCAAGAAAACAAGCCACTCATACAAGAAAAAACAACAAAAAAAAAAAACACACACCCACATAAAAAACTGCTTGCAATTACCAAATTCGCAGCAAACACTGAAACCCAGCTTCAACAGTGTTTCTTTGTTCAACCCTTGGCTCCCCACAGACAGGCGCCCTCCTTCCATCACGTTCCCTGATCTAGCATCCCGCTGTCAGCCGCCAGGATCAGGCGTTCGCTTCCAAAGGCCAGGGGTTACATTAACAAACGTACACGTTACACTTCACACTCCTGCTCCTACTAGAGAACACCTCTTTTCAACCGTCTCCCTTTCACTACTATTAAGTCTTTACTTGAAGCTTTTTTATTCTGCAACATGCTGCCTGTAAGTAGTCCTCCCTGTCAGTGCAGGCATCAGGGGTCTACTGACCTCCGACACCTCACTCATATCAATCCCAGGGTCTCACACACACTGCTCTGTAACTACTTCTATAAAATTTGACCAAATGCACAACTAAATTAGTGGCAGAGCGTAAAAACCACCAGAGAGGCTTCAGGTTCCCCTCTGTGCCATGATTTGGAGGATAGTGATGACAGCAGATTTTAGAATGGGCTTCAATGTCTGTTTAATGACAGTTAAACACATACAAAGTCCCATTTGTTTATTAGATCTGTTTTTTATTACCCGAACTCTTCAGATTGACCAGTCATTTGAAAAGGAAATAAGAGAAAAATCTCACAATGTGGCTTCAGTTTGTTATAACTGCTTGTTTCTTTCTATTCTAAACTGATGTACAAATGTTAAAGGTAACTTTGTTTTTGCTTGCAATTTGTTTTTCTTCAATTTTATGGACTGTTTAATTTATTTGTTGAAATGTTTTACATTTTCTAGAAATTGTGTTATTTTCCATCCATCCACCAGTCTAGTAAATATCTCCAGGGTGTAAGTGAAGGTACATCCTGGACAGGTCAGGTTATTATCCATGTATTTATTCTTGTTTTATTGTTTATTTATTCTTATCTTCATAATTTTTGTTCTTACTCTCCTTTTTTTCACTCTTATCAAGTTTTATTTTTTTATTGATGCTCCAAAAATATTGGTTGAGTCTGTCTCATCTCTATTACCACTGACACATATAGTTTTTGCTGTCTTTCAAACCAATATCTTTTCTTTTTCCTACATATTTATTTTCCTTTTTACTTATTTCTCTCTCTCTTCTTTCTCTTTAGTCGTATTAAGGTAGGATCACAGTTTTCATCTGTTTGATCAGGAATCTGTTGTCTACACAAAGTCAATTTAATAGCTAGATTTGTTGCTCAGCCTGCAGGTAATAAAGGAAAAGGGTTGGGACTATTTTAAAGAGCCTCCTTTATCAGTTGTTATTATTGATAGCAGACTGAAGTCAAATGTATATAAATTTATAAGCATCTATGCATTTTCCCACAATGCAAGGATCAACTGAATGAATGTTTCATCATTTGCAGTTTTTATTTTTCTGCAAATAAACATAAACTGTTAAGTTTGTAGCACCTTATCATTGTTCCAACATAAACCTTTCAGCAGTAAATTACATAGACTTTTTCTTTTCACACAACAAATGTTTTACAAAAGTGTTTGGGAATATGGTTGCCATGAAAACCACTGAAGCAATTACCTGCTTTTAAAGGGCTGCACAACATCTACAGTATGTTATGCAACTGGTCTCTCTTTATGCAGACTAAACTTGCTGCTCAGGTAGCTGAGTAGGTGACACAACCCACCAAGTAGTGTCCCAAACAGGGTGCAAACCAACTGGTATTGGAAGTTTTCTCAGTGGTTCAGGTGGAGCATACCAGCAGGGTAACTTGTACATGTCTCTGGGCTCGTGGGAAGCCAGTAATCTTCCCTTAGTCAGTGTGACCATGCTAAACCACTAAGATCTGCACAATCCAGAAACCTGTATCCATGTTGCAGCCTGTAGCTCTGCTGAGATGCCCGGTAATAGTGGTCAGGAAGTAAAGTTATTTGGAAATTTTTTCTATGTATTACTGTTTTATTTTTAAGCTTAAAAAAACAAAGCTTAATTAGAATCAGGAGAATGTGGACAAATAATAATTATATTTAACATAATGAAGCAACCTTTGATGATGAAAAAAAGGTTTAACCATGTTCCTAAATGAAAAAAATCAACATTTATCCTAACCAAATATGATTGTGAACAACCTAACTACATTTATTGTAGCAAATATAAATCAAGTATGAATAATTCACCCAATTGCACTTGCTTTTACAGTTTAATTCTAACCTTATATCACAAACTTGACTTTTTTGATTTGCAGTTTAAGACATTTACAGAATAAGAATTCATTAAATTGCGTCTTCTTCATCAAGTGTGAAAGGTGAGGCTTTTTATGCACTGGACGCCTTGCTGCCGAACTTTGAAAAAAAAAAAGGGTGAAATTAATATCCAAGCAATGAGAAAACGTCAGCGGCAATGGACACTCGCTTAAACGTCGAGGACTTTTTGCTTGTGTTTGGCGCCATCTAGTGGAATTATTTGTGAACGGCATTGAGCTGACTGGGACTTTACCGGAGGCGGAAACAGCAGCAGAGAGCAGCCGCTACCAGTGAAAGAAACCCTGGAGAACTCGAAGGAGATTTTAGCATCATTTGTTTTTTTTGCATTGTGGGGCTAATAGGGGTTTGACATCACATTAATGTCCTTTTGTGGAACGCAAAACAGTGGGTATGTGCAAAAGCTAACGGGTTAAATGTATATATGTTTAAACAATACATGGATTTAAATTGCCTTCACTTAGCTGCGGCTAGCATGCTAATGTTAGCCTTGTTATGTAATCATGTCTGTGTTCTGTCTGGCTTTTTTATATTATGGCTTAAGTTAGAGTACCTGTGTTTATAATTAAACGAACATAATTATGATTAATGGAAATGTCGTCTCCAAATATCATTGACATCGGTACTGATGTCGATTAGCAGGTTTTAGTTATAAGAAGTTCAGGCTAGCATGGAAAAGTTGCAGCTGTTAAAACGTTTTGTGGTTTTTCTTTCTTCGTTCTTTTAACATCTCAGGCGCCGCAGCAAGTGGGACCAGCCCGACCCCGGGACCCGAGGCTCCGGTGGGATGCGGGAGGCTGATTCCGCGCCCTGCGGGGCTCTGGATGCCGCGGCGGCCGTTGCTGCCAAAATCAACGCTATGCTGGTGGCTAAAGGCAAACTGAAACCGTCACAGATAAATCCCCCGCTACCGTCCGACAGGGTAAGGAAACGCTAGAGGTTAAAATCCTCAGTATGATGGCAGATATGGACAGGAAATCTTATGTTTTGTGGTTCTGTCGTGATAATGATAGAAATGAGGATGAAAACATGATCATTACTCCTTCGCAGTCTGTATAACTTCATTAATACTGCTGCTGAAAACTATATAGATTTATAATGGGCTTCTTCAAGACATCAGTTACATAAAAAAAATGTGATTAATAATATCCCACAGTGACCACATCTCAGCATATCCTTCAAATTTCCCAATCACCCCATGGAAAACAAAAAAAAAAAAACAAAAAACAATTGTTTTGACAATTTATTATTAATAATAATAATATACATTTTATTTATAATGCACTTTACATTCATAAGAATCCCAAAGTGCTACAGAAGTGGGACTGAACCATCCCCAAGGCAACAAAGACTAAGAACACAACATAATAAAAAAAACACAACATACTATGCAAATAAAACATAAGAGTTTTACAAAGCCTTTTTAAATAGAAAAGTCTTTAAGGCTTTTTTAAAAACCTCCACAGATTGTGGAGCCCTTAGAGACTCTGGAAGGGCATTCCAGAGACGAGCCGTGACACTGCATTTTCTTTTAGAAGTAAAACCTGATCCTTCTCTGAACATAAGGAATTTAATATGAAGATATGAATTATTTCCTATATATCTATTATTTCTGTGTTTTGTCAGACTGGGGGAGCTGGAAAGCCTCCTGCTCCCACAAAAGCTACTGACCTGGTGATCGCTGAAGTTGAGATCAACGACGTCCCTTTGCCCTGTCGAAACCTCCTTACCCGTGGACAGACACAGGAAGAGGTCGGCAGCAAATCAGATTAAAAAAAGAAGAAAAAAGATTGATTTCTCTCTGACTTCTGTGGTACCAACCATGTGACTCGTTTGTAGATCAGTAAAGTGAGCGGAGCTGCAGTTTCAACCAGAGGGCGGTACATGACAGCTGAGGAAAAAGGCAAAGCGTTGCCAGGGTAACTCTGCCATTTGTTTTCACTGCTGCTTAACATTTGATTCAGGCTGATTCACATCGTTTTTGTTTTTTTTTCCTCTGTATTCCTCACAGGGATCGACCCTTGTATCTGCATGTTCAAGGACAGACAAGAGATCATGTCGACAGTTAGTACTCCTACCAATATATCCTGACCTATTTAGTGAATGTTTGTCAGATGCAGGTGCTAATAATGACCCCTCCTCCTCCATGTTGCAGGAGCGGTTAACGGAATCAAGGCTATCATCACCAATGGTGTTGTAAAAGCTGCTACAGCCTCTTCAGTCACTTCCTCTTTCTCCCCCAGTGGAGCTTCAGTCACTGTCTACCAACAGCAGAACCCACCTGCTGCCACGCTGGCCCCTGTGACGAACCACAAACCGCACTTTCAGTCAGGGGTGAGTCGGCTTATCAGTAGATGACTGTTTATTGTACAACTTCCCAGCACTCATTAATGTCCCAGTCATTTTTAGAGAGTCACTTTAATTGGAGATACTTTGCATACTTTATTTATGCATTTTTTGATTCATTTTTGGGGGGAGTGGAGGATTAGATTATAGTTGTAGATGTTGTTATTTAAGATGCTTTGTTTACAAAAATGCAAGATGAGCTGATTGGATTTTCACACAATTTAGTAGCTTTTGAACTCGTATGAATTTGTTGCTGTAGCTTTTGTATTTGAGATCTCAAAGGTATTTATTCTCTGTTTATTTGTAAAAGTTCGGCTAATAAAAGCTAGAGATCGACCCATACATCATTATAAGGCAAATGCCGATTACTTTGTCATCGGTCTAACCCTTCGGTTTTTTGGGGGGTTTTTTCCCATGCAGAGGGAACTGATTCTTGTAGCCAACAATATTTTTCTCCCCTCCATCAACATGAGAAAAATGACCCCATAATAAGGAATTATACAAGTTTGAATTCAAACAAAATAGTAATTTTCGTAAAACAAAGTGGAGAAATTAATAAGAAGGGACAGAAAAAGAACGGAGCAGCACTGCATGCGCCTTACATGATCTCAAAGCGTGGCTGCACTATTGAATCAATGAATGCATGAACGTATTGAATGATACCAATGCAAAAAAGAAACGCAAATATCGGCTAAAAATATCGAAGGGCCAGTGTTTTCTATTCAGTTAGAAAAAGGCAAATATTTGAGGAGCCACAGCATCTTTTCTTGTTAATAATGTTCTATTATTCTTGGTATTCCTTTTGTCCTTCCTTCTTTGCAGATGCATTATGTTCAGGATAAGATCTTTGTGGGCCTGGAGCACGCCGTGTCTGGGTTTGTGGTCAAAGAGCGAGTCGAGGGCCCCTCCTGTTCCTATCTGCAGCACATTCAGGCTGAGACTGGGGCCAAAGTTTTCCTACGAGGAAAAGGATCAGGCTGTTTAGAGCCTGCATCTGGACGGGAAGCTTTTGAACCCATGTACATTTATATTAGGTAAGAGCTGCTCTGTCAACTGTGAAACATTTATGAAAATAACATCAGATTTTAAATCAACCCAAACTTGTGTAGCCATCTTCTGATTACTGGTGCTAAGGTTTAAAAAAATATGCTTTAAAATCAACATTCTCTTTTATTCTGTTCCTTAAATTTGAATCATGGCAGTTTACCATAGGAATTTAACCCAGTGCTGCATCTAGCTGCCTTACAGTGTCTTTGGAGATTTGTTCTGCAAAACAGCATCATTTATTTTGGTGTTGACTGGTTTTTGATGCCATAAGCACATGATGCAAAATGCTGCTGCATGTCTTTTAACCAACATGCACAAGTTTGAGCATATTTTATCCGTGGCCTTTACTGGCCAATCATAGGCCCTCTAAAAGCTCTGAATCTCTTTTACGTTTACAACCTTACTTGCCACCTTGTTGTCTTAGGTCAGCTGATCTGTAGCTTCTGTCAGTACAGAAGTTAAAACGGAACTTTCCAGGCTTTCTCTGTAGCTGATCCTAGACTCATGCCACTACTCTCACCATTTTTAAGTCTATTTTAAAATCGAATCTTTTGTTCTTTAAATACTAAGGGCCTGATCTGCAAAGATTAAGAACAAGAGGCTCGGAATTTCAAGTGCAATGTTTTTCTTGCAGTGGGTGCAGTAAGTGGGCGTGTTGTGGGTGAGCTACAAAGATCGCTACGCAAATATTTGGATGTACAAACCCATTCAAATAAACAGATTGCGTCTTCTGCTTATAGTTTCATAGTGGCTGTTGAAAAGATCAGCTGAGATGGATACAATAATGGTAATTACTTAGGAAATAATATTAATTTAAAATCATATTTATAGTGCTCCTCATAGCCTAGGTCAAAATAAAACATCAATTGTGCTTCATGCAGCATCTCTCTCCATCCTCTGGTAATGCCTCGATCGGCGCAGCAATGACTGCAGATATTTTTGCATCTTTTTTTAAGACCTACCAACCGTCTTTTGTTTTTATGTTAATTGAATGTTATCGAGTGCTTTATTAATAAAACTGGATTGGATCAAATTGGAATTCTATTTTTTTTTTTTTACCTTTGCTGAAAGGAGGCATATTGTAACACACTACAGCTGCACACTGCTGTAAAGCTGGCTAAAAGATGGCTGTAAGCTTGTTTAGCTTTGAGAAAGTTGAGAAAAATTAAACCATAAACGGTGAAGCAATCCCTTCACTCCATTTTGAAAGTAGAGTTGAAAAGCTACAAGCAGCATTGGATATGTAACCGTATGTAAAGGTGGTATCAGTTCTGTTGAGCTTGAGCAACCTTTGGCTACAGCGCTGGTAGGTCATGAAAAATCAAGCTATAAACTATACAAAGTATTTGCAAGTATCAGGATTCCTCGTGGTCACCAGGGAGCTTGTGGGATTAGTCAGCTCTGCATGTTCTGACTTTTGAAAAGTCTACATTAAAGCTGTATTTAATCATACCCTTCGCTGGTTAGTTTTAATGTCTAACTCTGTATCTAAGGCACTGAATTAGTAAATATTAAGATGGTTTAAACTGTCATCTGATTTTAAAATGACCATTAAACCAATAATCTTTCCATCCCTAAGCAGCACTCTGTATACAGCCCACGTTGGCTCTGCATCCAATGAAACATCTAATACTTATAAAAAGTGGCACTATGGAAAATCTGAACTTGACATCTTGTTTATCAGTCGAACCAAATATTGACCTTTTTCTCCACAGTCATCCTAAACCCGAAGGACTAGCTGCAGCTAAAACCTTGTGTGAGAATCTCCTTCAGACGGTGAGTAGTTTCTCTGATGGTCAGATGTTGTTTATTTTTGTCATCATATTTACACAGACATTTTTTGAGTGATGCAAGTCAGTAATTTTTTATATCTTTTTTTTTTAAATTTGTGATAAAATCCTAAATAGAAGCTTATTTAGGCTGTCTGAGTAAATTAATACAGGAGCAATTTTCTTTTTGGGAGCTTTCACTGATTCATGTTCCATAGATTTAATTGTTTTCTATTTATGCCACTACTTTTTAGTTGTATTTACTGCCTTAGGATTACATGATAAAGTGGCTTTGAAGTGTAACCCACCCAATACCCCAGAAAAATGTTGAAAGTGAGGATGTGTTCAGGACAAAGAAGTGGCAGCTAGCGTAACTTAGCCTAGCCTTATTGAAGCATGGAAAGTGGGCAGAGGGATGCTAATAGTTACACCTTGGATGGATCATTTGAGGTGTTGGATTTATTTATTTGGACTGTCAAGTGAAACGCAGCATTCCAGGTGCTGAGTTATGTTGGAAAAAAAACTGTTTAGACTTTGACTTGAAAATGGGACATAGAGATCAGTAACTTTTATATACCTTTTAAAGGATCAGGGGTTAAAAAGCAAAGTGTGACATTAACGTTCCCTGAAATGATACAAACAAAGTGAACTGACATACATTGCTAAGCAATCCTTTTGTGGATCTTATCAAACACCATTGACCTCAGAATAGCCACACTGACATTTATTACTCTTGTTTAAACCATCTATGGTTACTGTCAAAAGGTGGCATACAAGATTTAAAAAAATAAAAAGATCTTCGTGGCTTCTGCTGATGTTCCACTCAGATAATAATTTGCACACATCAGTTTTTTTTCTGCCCGAAACCACAAGTATTTTCTGCAAACACAGACGTCTGCAAAACCCAACTTAAAGGTAGAGGTTAGGAGGAAGTGTATGTGTTGCCGATCTGTTCTTTCAAATACCAGTTGGTTGAATTTAAAAGCAGTCTCCCCTTGCAGGTCCATGCAGAGTATTCCCGCTACCTTAGTCAAATGAGCTCAGTGATGCCAACACAACAAGGTACTTGAGGCCTATCTCACATTCAAGTGAAGTTTTTGCTTTATTTTATACCTTATTTAAAAATGCAGTTATTTTATTATTTTGTACCGGTAGTGTTAAACTTTCATTCAACATAAGCTTCACTTAATAAGCTCATCTTCACTGGTTGGGATGTTTCAGTGCATCATGTTCAACTGGATGCATTCTGCTTCTCTTCCTCCATCAGGTTTTCCACAGCCTCCAGTAGTAAACGGGATCCCTCCTCAGCCCCCTTACTTCCCTCCAGCTGGATTCCAGCCAAGCTACAGCGTCCCTGTACCGCCGCCGGCCCCCCAACCCGTCCCTCCTCCTTTCACTGTACCACCTCCGATCCTGCCTCCAGGCGTTCCTTCTCAGTACCCTGTACGCCCCCCCCCAGCCCCTCTTCCTGCTCCGGTTGCGGTTTCTATCCCTGCTCCGACTCTGGCACCGGCCCCTGCTCCTGTTCTGACTCCAGTTCCCAACCCAGCTCCAGATGTTCTTCAACAGGTAGGAATGGATTTAAGCTGCACTTTGAAAAACTCACAGGTTTTCTTCAGTAAAACTGTGAGATAAGCTCATGCACAGTTTGCCTGTTAGCCCGCAGCTTACAGCTGTGCAGACTATTCCCAACCTCAGGGTCAAAAAACAAACCGTAATATTGAACTAATTGAAAATCCCAAGTGTTTGATTTTCTTTTTGGCTTCCTATTGATCTGTAAATTATGCTGCCTTTTGTTTTAATTTGTAGTTGTTGCATTTTGTTCCCAAAATTGATTCGCACTCCAGTTGCAGGGTAAAATTAGTCAGTTTACTAGAGGCTTGTTTGTCTTTAAGTAAAGAAGAAAACAATGACAGACATAGGATTCAATAAAAAAGATGAAACAGCAATGTTTTAGGTGAAGGACAGGTGGAGTTGCTAGCTATATCTATAAGAAAATAGCAGATCATTTCTCGTAACAGCGGTGAAGGATTTCTTTTTAAATCACGTTCCTTTAAATGATTATATCCTAATTTATTTTTTAAAAACTAATAACTGCTCACACTATCTGTACCAGAGGCATAGCAGCCGTGGTTCCCTCCCCTGTGTTTTCTAATGGTGCTGCTGCTGCTATTAGCATCACCTGCAGCTCAGAGTCTGACCCTGTAGTCTAGAGGTCCGCTCTGGATGGTTCGGACCTGGAAGCTGTGATGCTTCCTTGTTCCTCAGCATCACTAACCGAGTTTAAACTGGCTGATGCTTCAGCCACATAAACCAATTCCAAACTAAGATGTTCTGGAACAACCATCAGTGTTCGCATCCATCTCCATTGTAGAATGCTAAGCTAGCTCCTAAAGGGCTCTCCCTCTGACCTCAGCATACAGAGATGGGTTTTTACTAGCTGTCAATCTGCTGTGGAGCTACTAAATGAAGGATATTTGTGTTTAAAATACGCCTGTTTGATTCATAATAACTTCAGAACTGCTTGTTATGTCCTGCTGCGTGATTTAATGCAAAATTATATGAAATCAATATTGCATTGACCCTTTAAGGCCACTTAAATCTAAATCTGAGACGGACTAAACACGTTGTAAACAGTTAATCACAGCACCCTATGAATAAGACATTCGCCGTTCTGGTGCTGATTAAAAATATAATGCACCAACTGTTAATACCAACACCAACCACAGATTTATGCTTCTGCCGGACGGTCCATTAGAGGACACGAACTAAATCCAAAGAAAGTCTTTCTTCTAAACATTGAAATGAGAAAAGAGCAGCCTTTGTAGTTTCAGATTTTTTTCTTACTTGGTTTAGAAACAAAACGACAAGCAATAATATTTTATTTATTTTTTTCATTTTGAAAAAAAGCAAAGAACAAACCATACACAGATTTGTAAGTCTGGAAAGGGGTTCAGCTCCATTTCTAAATCATTTAGACATCAGGGGACAAAAGAGAGAATATAAATCCATAAGTTGAGGAAAAGTGCAGCTGTGTTGTACTTTTATCATATTACTCCAGGAGTTCATCAACACGTCCACCAGGAGGCCATAAAAACAGCACTGCGTATCTCTTTAAAAAGACTGAGCAAAATGGGAGATTTCCAAGGCCAGGAAGACTGTGGACCCAAAAGAACATATCACTCCGTCTCAAATTCATCAAAAAAACATCTTGGACTGACAACACAAAGCTCCCCCTTCAGGAAAGGATGGAGTCATATTACATCTGGCCTTAAACTTACCCAGAGCATCACAACCATAGTCCAACATGGAGGTGCTGCTGTGATGCCATAATTGATCTGATTCTGAGTTTTGCTCTCTACCATGAGGATAACCTGCCATACCTACTGGACAATCTTTTAATAATTGTATCAAACTAAACAGAAACCCTGGCTATGGTCACGAGGTACTGGTGAAATAAGATCAAAGCTTGTAGCTGAACTGAGCTAATAACTAGTTGTTATCCTTCTGCAGACTCTTCCTCCTCTACATTTCACTCCCCCCACATCAGCGCCTCCTAAACTTCCGCCTCAGGCCGCCCCGGCCAACCCGCCTCAGAAGAGACGATTCACAGAGGAGGTCCCAGACGAGAGGGACAGCGGCCTGCTTGGCTACCAGGTAATAACATGTTTGGCTATGTCTCATCAACTTTAACAGCTCTCTACTTTGCTCCTCTCTGCAGTCCTGTTACAACAGAGCCCCTCCCATCAGCCGATCATCTCTAGAAACCTTCTGACCACCTTGTTTATTCGGAAAGACTTCGATTTAACATTTCATATTTCCTTCCTTTCTGTTTTCTTTTAAACGTAGCTTGATTAAACTGGTATGGGATGCTGTGTTCCTTATTCACAGTTCATTCATCGGTTTCTGCTTGTATGGATTATCAAAGAACTGTAATTAGGAGTAACATACGCAGGCTCTGGGAATAATGTGAGGACAGAGCTTAGTGGAGGATGTCTGCTAATCGTGGTTGTGTGTTTTTCTGCTCATAGCATGGACCCATTCATATGACTAATTTAGGTGCAGGCTTCTCAGTGGGCAGTACAGAGACCTCAGGACCCGCACAGCAGAGTTCCTCTGGCCCGGCGAGTGAGAGGGACAGGTACACCTGCTGTAGCACTTAGATGTGAGTATGTCCCCTCGTTGAACAGGGGATATAGGTGACACCGTCTCTTTGTGTTGTTAGTAGGCACCTGATGCCTCCACCAGCATCGCTGAGCGTGAACGGAGTCCGACACCAGATGGAGGGGAGGAAAATACAGCAAGCCTTCGTGGGTAAGGATGTCATCCTGTGGATTGAAACACTTCTGCCCAAAACCTGGACTGATTTATTCCTTCTTTTAGAAGTATTAATGGCATAAGGCAGCTTTCATTAAACTTCATTGTGTAGATTTTATGTGGTATTATTAGGATTTGTTGGGTTGAAGGGTCGCAAAGAGTAAGTAAATGCATTAAAACCAAAAGAAATGTGTCAGATAATTGAAAAAGGCAGATTTTAGTCCATTCAGCCTGAACCTGATGCTCCTTAAAGGATTCTGCTGCTGTGGCTCAACGTTCCAGTTATATAGAAAGAGCTGCAGCTTCAAACACCTGTTCAGTAGAAGATGCACAATGACTGAACCAGTGGTGCTGATTTTAAGCAGTTTGGGATTTTTTTTCTCAATAATTACAATAAAAGAAGATAGTATGTGATCTATTTTCTTTTAGCTGTCTTGCCTGGACGGATTATTGATTAATAAATATGAGTCACTGTAAACACAGGGATTAACTGCCAGGTTAAAACTAAAACGAGCGTTTTAGGTCAGCAGTATCAGATGTCAACATCAGTCTCTCGCTTGTGGGTCAAAAGACGGCAAGTGGGGGAAATCGCAAGATACTTTTTATAATCATTACTGTATGGAGGTCCAACATATTTAATTATCTAAAACTTGGTTCAAACATTAAATATACCATTAAATTGTAAAATGCAAAAATATTTAAATGTTCTGTAATATAAACATTTAAAATGCAAAGTTAAAAATTATGTTTAATATATTTAAAAAATATGAATACTTTGCTTTATATGTATATAAAGTAAATTCAGTGAATATCGATTTGTATTTTTACCTTTTTTTAGACTGCAAAAATGGTCTAAAGATAAGTACAATTTTCTTAAAACACCTTTTTTAACCCTTAATCTGAGCAGGTAAATAAGATGATTTGCCAATGGAATTAGTATTTTTCACTTAAAAGACAATTACATGTTATGCTCTTGAAATTAAGCAAGTTTTTTTTTTTTTATTTTCAATGTAACTTATTCAGTTGAAGTATCCGTCTTACCTGCTAATTGAAAGAAAAAATGCACTTATTTTAAGAAGAACTGACCTAGATTTCTTTATTTTTTTCACAGTGTTATTTTTGGGGTCACATGCTGGATTGATGGAAAAAAAACCTTTGTTTTAGAGAATGCTGCTCAAAACAATGAAACAAAAATATGTTCAACCTTGTTATCAGCTTAAACCTGTGGCTCCCTCTCAACCTGAATAACAAACATCATAGGAAATAACAGCCTACAGTCGCGTGCTTCCTCTGATGGTTCTAATAGCTTAACTTTGAGTCTTATTGACTCAGTAAAAGTGTCCGGGCCAAAGAGTGTCAGACTGACTGGTAGCAACATTTAGAAAGAAAAAAAAAAACGGCATTTTAGTCTCAATTAACCCGTTAAACCGCGATACAAAAAATAAACTTGCTATTTTTTTAAAATATCCAAACCTTGATTCTTCTACATTACATTTATAAAGAATTGAATTTCAAACAAACAAAAAAAAAAAAAAAACTAAATTCTAGTCATGATTTATTTTTCCTGTTCTGGTAAGTTTAAAGTTAATCGTTGATGGTAATATAGTTAAAGCTTTATTTCATGTATTCTTTAGAGATTGATTTTTGAAATGTATCATGTTTTGATTTGGCTTTCTGTAACCCTTCAAAATAAAGGCTTTTCTCGCCTTAGAAGCACCAATTAAAGCAGAGCTTTTAACTAAAGTAGAGACGTGTTGTAAAGAGAGGTTATGAGGTTTGATGCTGCTGATTATTCAGGTCCAGTTACAGCGATATGTTTGGCTTTGTAGGCTTAGGTCAGTTTCTCTTTGCTCCTCTCTGCTTTTGGACGTTTGTCAGCCGTTTGTTCAAAACCCAGCCCCTCAGTAATGTTGCGTTCTGATGACATCATCAGTCTGGTTTGTTTGTAGTTGCTGTTTCCGTCCTTGCTAACAAGAGTCTCTCCTGTTTTTGTGCTCTTTTCTTTTTCTCTGTGTTTTTCTTCTCTTCCATGTGTCTCTGTGGTGATGCTGGACACTGATTGGGGGCGGGGCACGCCTTGACCTGCAATGCCGCCCCGCCACTCGAATGGACGGGGCCCCCCCTCCTCTTCTCTGCTGACATAAACATTAACTTCTCTGTTGTTTCTCCAAAAATATGTTTGAAATGATTAACTCATCATATTTAAAATCCGTTCTCGTCGTTGCTCTGTGTGTTGTTGTTTTCTTTCTCCCTCTCCTCCAAACTGTGCTGCTTGTGTCTGTTCTCGTTGCTCTCCTCCTTCTTGCAGAGCCTACAGCGAAACGACTCAGAACTGGTTTGGTAGCTTACACCGGCGACTCCTCTGATGAAGAGGAAGACCACCCTTCTTCCAAAGCCTCATGGCTAGGTAACCGTCCTCCCACCTCTACTGCTACAACCTGGGCTCAGAGCTATCGCTGCCCTCCGCCACAGCAAACTCGTGCCAAAACGCAACCGCAGCAGCAATCCATTCCTTTCTGGATGGCACCATGAATACGAAATGTCTCAGTTCTTTCTTAAAATCCTTCAGGACCTCATTTTTCTCCCTCTTCCACTTGGATCACATGGAGGACAGCTTCTTGACAGCTGTGCCTCTGTTTGAACAATGAACTCGGATCCAAGTGGACGTACTATTCCTTATAGTTTGAAAGTGAACATTTGCACGGCTTTCTTTTCTTTGTGGATCTTTATAAAAGGTCAGATCAGTGGTGGTCTGCATCCAGTTTTACTTTGAATTCAGTCCGAACATCAACGGATTTAAAAATGGTCTAAATCTATCAGAATTTCACTTTGATGTTATACATCAAGGACCATTTTAATTTAGTTTTTTTTTTTCCTACTGTTTGGCCCTTTTTCTGTGTCTCTCCCTGTTTGTCAGTTTTCTTTCCCAATTACTCTTTTGTACAGGTCATACAGGAATTTCATGTGGTACACCTAAATTTCATCCTTTTAATAAACCTAATTTATTGAGGTGTCGAGTCTGTTTTTATTGGATCTGTATGAACCTCATTGCACATATTTTTAGATTGTGTCACAAATAAGTTGTGCAGATATCAAGCTGATTTAATTTTTGAATACAGTATTTAAATGCTGTTTGTCCAAACTGCAGGCCATGACTGAATTCAATAGTTGTACTATTCTTTAACTTATTAATATCTACAAAAATAAAATTTTTTACTGTAGTTTAGCTAAATTAGACCTTTATTTTTGTAGTGAATGATATGAAAGAACTTTCTGTTCAGATCATCTCGATGTCCTGCTTCCTCGGAGGGTTTTTCTTTTCATACTGGGCAATACGGCTCTCCAAGTCTGTCCGAAAGTGCCGTATAAGACCCTGAAGATTTTGGAAAGAAAATGAATCCAACAGTTTGTGCCATTTTGAACTAGCTTGTTTAATGGAAGCATTTAATGATGTTACCTGAACAGGCCAGGCCGCTCCGTCACCCAGAGCGCAGATGGTGTGTCCCTCAATCTGTTTGCTGAGCTCCCAGATCATGTCGATTTCCGACACCGCTGCATCTCCTCGCACAAACCTCCACATCATTTTATCCATCCAGTCCACTCCTTTGGGACAGAAACAACACCAACAAAAAACGTTAAACACCAAGACAGTGAGACGTCATGTATTGCATGGTTTTGTCTGAACAAATCTTTAAGAGGCCACACAGAAGATGAAACTGCATGAGGTTCGGAAATGAGTCATCGTATATCCGTTATATATGCTTATGATTCACAGAAATGACCGTTATTAAAACTAGTAAATTACTTGCTCTAAGTACGCCATCCAGAACCAATTTGGGATGATTTGAGTTCTAAATATGAACATTATCCTGGAGTTAACTATGGTTGTAGTAAAAGAAAAACCTGATCAGAAAAGGTTTTCTGCTAGGAATGAACTGATCCTGATCAGTGAACAATAAATTTAGAGCAGACTGAAAATAATGTGACCACAGAAACTTGTTAAATCCAGGTGTGTCTACAATCTTGTAATCAGTCAGTGGGGCTACGTACGGGATTATAGGTAGCAGCACTGTGCTGGTTAGTGAAAGGGTCTATAAACTGTTCTAAGTTTCTTTTTAGATCAGAAAAGATTTGTTATTCATTTAATCCAGATGCATCCAAACTGTCAAGTTAAAAGTACTTGTGAATTCCAAAGGTATATTTTTTCAAGTAAAGATGTATGTTTATTTTTAAAACAATTTGATTGTACCCTTTCGTTTTTGTTTTCTTAATGACATAATACTAAAAACTATCGGGTCTGTAAATCAATGCAGATCTGAAACATAAAATTAGGTCTTTTTATATCTGGCCTGTTTTAATAAAAAAAATAAAAACAGAATATCAATCATTTGTCTTTGTGCACATTTTTTATGTTGCGTTATCAGCTGGATGGATGTGCCCAAGTCTGGTATGGAGAAATAGTCACTGGACATCTGTTGTCTTAAGAATTATAAAATGAGGTTTAAATTGAAATGGCTCGATAAAAAATATGAATCGTTACTACTTTCTATTTCAGGAACACTTTAAATTGTAAGTTTTTATAGTAAAGCAAATTTAAGTGCACAGTCATTCTAAAGTAATTCCCCTGGTTTAAACTATAACCTTGTGAAATATAATTAATTTGCAGTTCTTTACCTTCCCTGCAGGGGGTGCACTGGCCACAGCTCTCATGCTTGTAAAACTCAACCAAACGAGCGATAGCTCGAATCACATCAGTCTGCAGGAAGGAGGGGAGAAAAAAGAACGTAATCAGACTCTCTTAGGACTGAAAGTGTTTTCAGGAGAATATTATTTAGTCTTACTGATTTATCCATGACTATAACTGCCGCAGTTCCCAGAGCCGTCTGCACACGGACCAGGTCATCAAAATCCATCAAAACCTCGCTACATACATGCTGAGGGATGATGGGAGTGGATGAACCTCCTGGGATTACTCCTAATAGATTGTCCCAACCTCCTCTTACTCCTCCTGCAGTAAATGCACACAAGCACAAATTCATTTTGAAGTTTAGTAAAGTAGACATTGACATATCTGGACTGTGAATAAAGACCTGCATGTCTCTCTATGAGCTCTCTCAGAGGAATAGACATTTCTTCCTCCACTGTGCAAGGGAAGTTCACGTGACCAGAGATGTTGAACAGTTTCGTCCCAGAGTTCCTCTCCCTCCCAAAGCTGGCAAACCAAGCACCACCCCGACGACAGATTGCCGGTGCCACAGCAACCGTCTCCACGTTGGCCACTGTCGTTGGGCATCCAAAGACTCCTTCAACACAGAGAAGAGAACATCGTGATACCATTGGTTTATAATTTGTAGTTATTTGCCGTTTCTTTAGCCAGAAATCAAATTGATTTACCTCACCTATGTCTGCAGGGAAAGGTGGTTTGAGACGAGGTTTCCCTTGCTTGCCCTCAAGAGATTCAATGAGCGCCGTCTCTTCTCCGCAGATGTAAGCTCCGGCCCCACGCATGACAAACACATCGAAGTCATACCCAGACCCACAGGCGTTCTTCCCAATCAGACCAGCTTTGTACGCTTCACTTATAGCCACCTTTTGAAAGAAAAATTGAAATACACAGTGCCATAGTTGATACGCTCTTTTTAAATCTAAAAACTGTTTAGAAATGTGATAACATGAAGTACAGGGTTTAAAGAAACAGGAGCAAGAGACACCAGGTTAGAGTCAACAAATCAACACCATGTTAGAGTCAACAAATCATTGAAAACTGCTTCTAAACTCAGACGACCTTAGTTGTATCTGGCATAAAGTAACTTTCTGTCAGCCATTTCTATTTTCATTATCCTCCGGGGTGAAGGTGAAAAGGCTCTTTGGCCATGAACCTCAGGCAGCAACCATTCTTTTTTCCCCTAAAATATCATGAAGATTATGGGACAAAAAAAAGTCACGTGTGGGATCCCAACAATGTGGAACTGGTTTGGTGTCTATAGACAGAATGATCCTGAACACAAATGAAAGCCTTTACAGACTGTGGTTCAGTAACCATATGATGGCATCTGCAAGAGACGGGGAGAAAAATCCTCATAGGTAATATTTGTTTCCTCACCACAAACTTTCCTCCTTGGAAGCGACAATCATGAGAGACTAGGCAGAAGAAAGTTTTATTCCCTACAAAAAAAAAAATGTAATCTAGATGGTCCTGGTGTCTTCTAATCTTTCCCAGCATGATGAGAAGATCTCTGGAGACGTTTCCTTCTCAGTTATGATCTGGACAACTTTTTCTTGCGATGGGACAGTGGAGTTTTGAAGGACTTTTCCCACATACAGTGTTGCTGGCTATGTGGAGATACTACCACAGGTCTATTCAAAGGAGAAGTCCCCAAGAGAACAACTTCCCTCCTTTAGACGACCCTGTATGTTTCCCTGGCTATAATCACATTAAAATTGGCAAGGTAGGCTTACTAAAATGTACATTAGTTCTTCACCACAGGGGAAATTTCTACCAGCCTACTTACTGCTCTAATTTGAGGACATTTCAAAGCCATTTTTATTAAATTGCATACTGCACTTCATTGTCTATTGCCCTCAGTTTTCTTCTTTTTTCATTTGGTTGTGACCAGCTTTTTGAAATGGGAATCTTTAGTTTAATCAAGATTGTCTGGGTAGTTTCTACCTGCAGGTTTGATGATTCATTGTAAAACTCTCCTCTGATATAAATGTATGCAGCTCGAGCCCCCATGGCTCTTCCAGCTACCAGGCAGCCCTCGATCAGCTTATGAGGGTCGTGACGCAGTATCTCTCGGTCTTTACACGTCCCAGGTTCCCCCTCGTCTGCATTGACAACCAGATATTTGGGCCTGGCAAGACAAACAAAGGAAATACTTTTGAATCCTTCTTTGAGTGTTGAGGGTGAATTTTCTTAAAATTATCCCCTTTATTCTTACCTTCCATCACTAGGTTTGTTCATGAAACTCCACTTCATACCTGTAGGGAATCCTGCACCCCCTCTGCCTCGAAGACCGGAGATCTTCACCTCATTTAGAATCCAGTCAGACCCTTTTAGGACTATCTCCTTGGTCTTATACCAGTCTCCTCTTTTGAGCGCTCCTTTGAGTCTGATAGGAAAAAGCTAACATCAACATACTCCTACTGAGTTTTGGTTCTTGATGAGACTAAGGATCAGTTAGCAGCATTAATTGTTTGCTCACCTCCAATCATGTCGTCCATAAAGGTTAGTGAAGATCCGGTCCTGGTCACAAAGTGGACCAAACTTTGTCTTCTGAGGTTTCATCTGTAAAAGGAAGGAAAAATTAGCTAGCAGTGTTTAAGCTGAAAGAAATGTATGTAATAATGTGTGTGACCCATCTGCCGAAGCTTTGGTCCTCAATGCGGCCGTTAAAGGTTTCAGTCCCAGCATCGTGACCTTTACCACATGTCATCCCCCTTCTCTCTAATCCCCTGCCTACTTTCAAAAAAAGGACACTAGAGCCTAAAAAAAAGTATATTCAAAACTAGTGAGTGAACAAAGTTCATAAAGCTTTAAACAAAGGATATAGTGACGGCCAAGCCAACTTGTTATCATTGGCCTTTATGTTGATATAACTGGTTAAAATGGATTATTTATAAGAGTAGGTGTTTGAGAAGCTTTACAGTTATAGATGTTTCTAGCAAGACTGCCCCAAAATTAATCCAATGACTTATCAAGACATCCACAGAGAGAGAGAGAGAGGTTCAGTTGCTGTGAGGAGAGTTTAGAGCACACAAGAAGATCCTTCTAAAAACAAAAGACTATTAGTTCAGATGGCCATCAGTGCAGAGCTTACTAAAAGTGTTTCTGTTCTTACAGCCTTAAGAAAGGCTTTTCTTCTATCCAAGAAACATCTCCTAGAGAAACTGACATTCTGCAGTAAGAAGCAGGACAAGACTGCAGAGGTTGGATAATGTTATTTTCTCAGACTGTTTGGCACATCTGAAAAAAGACCATTAGGCAAAGAAAAGAAGATCAATACTGTGACTCATGTCCTGCTAAATTAAGCTTCTTAAGACCCTTGGGTTTGATTTTGTTCAAGTTAGTGGGTTGACTTAGGGTTACGGTTAAACTAAAAATATCTCGATGAATACGGAATGGTATCGAAACATCCTCTAAGTCTTCTAGGATTTTATTTAGAGCCAAACTTGCTCTTAGAGCAGAAAAGCAACTTTGCTCAATAAAATACAAGATATCTGCTTTCTGATGAGCCAATGAAAAACTTTGCTTTCAATAGTTTGTTTTTTAAAAGCGTTTAAAACGAGTCAAAGGCTTTTGTCTGCAAATATGATAAGATCAGCAAATTGTTACAGAGCAATAAAATGGCACCCTACTATTCAAAGGCTGCCATTTCTATAACAACTGTTCCCTCAGATAAATCGGTCCTAAAGTAGGCAGATGTTTTTTCCAACATGTAGGAAAACAGTGTCAGAGATTTGATTAGGGAACCAAAATATTAATAGTTTGGTCCCTTCGACAGGGCCTAGTTTTACTCCTCAAAAAGCAAGCAGAGAATAGCACAGAACAAATAATTGAAAACTTTCAAACATGATAAAGTATCACTACTCTTTCTTGATAAGGTTTCTTGTTACTCTACCCCAGGGGTGCTCAAGTCCAGTCCTCAAGAGCTACTTACTGCAACTTTTTGATGCACCCCATTTTTAACACACCTGAATCAAATGAGTGACTTGTTACCAAACCTCTGCTGAACTAAACGAGGGGACTGAGCCTTTAGATTCAGGTTTGTTAGAGAAGAGATGTGACTATCTCTCCATCCTGGAGAGAAATGTCGGCTGGACTGCTACAATCAACACCTTTGTTTACTGGAGCTTGGCCTGTTTTTCAGTGTAGTCCTGTTTCTCCTACTGTGACTAACTGGATAT
>JAUZNJ010097129.1:0-15942 GCA_034780135.1 Jordanella pulchra
GCTTTTCCAAGTTAACGAAAATGGCTTCTTTGACTCCCCTCTCAAACCATCTGTGTTCTTTAGCTAGAATATGGACGCTGTTGTCCTCAAATGAGTGTCCTTTAGCCTCCAGGTGTAGGTGAACAGCTGGGTGGACCAGTTTTTGTCTGAGGGTGTTACAGGGTTTGAAATGCACAGGGATCCGGTGCTGGTCAAAGATTAGATAGGGTGGAGAGTTAGGGCAACTCAAAAAAAGAGCGGGTTTTTTTTTTTTTTGTTTTTTTTTTTACTGGTTTCACGTTTGTTGTGAAAGCACCATGACTTATTTTTGCTTATCAACTATCACATTTACAAGCACTATACCAACTGGCTTCCACTTGCTTTTAAAGAGAGATTACTTTGCAGGACATTAATGAAACAATATGTTGTATTTTCTAAGAATTGACACCAAAGAAGTCAAAATATGGGTCCTAAGATAGAGCTTTGAGGTGCACCTCAGCTCAAATGCCCCAGATGAGAAAAAACTGACCACACTGGGCTGAAAATCGGTGCCAGCAAGGTAAGAGTGAAGCCAATAAAGAACTGTTTCCTCAATACCAACAGACATGTACAGATTTGATGTAATATGGCATCATGGTCCACCTTGTCAGGCAGTAGTCATATTAAGCAAGAATAAAACGGCTGAGTCTCTGTCAGATCATTTCCATTAGCTGGTAGGTATCACATTGAAGAAGGTATAATCGCCACTGACTACCCCCTCCATGACTCAGCTATTCTTGTGGCTCTTACTGTGTTGACATTGTGTTCCTGTGCTCATGATGTAATGGGTTTGTAAAGCACTTCTATCAGTATAATCAGCACAGACTGTATCTGGCATTCTTGCTGATCATCAATCATTGGCCATTAAGCTTGTAAAAGGCTCGTTGATGGATCCTCAGTGATGAACTCATGAGCATATTTCCCCCAAGAAAATCAGTTTAAGAAAACCCACAAAATTTTCTGCTGAATAAATTTCAAATTTATGTTTATCTAGTTTTTTTTTTTTTTTGTAGTTAAAACAACAGAAGTGTTTCACAGAACTTGAATACTGGCTAAATGTGGTCACCTGTCTTGATTCACACTTGTTTGTGTTTCCAGTTATTTATCCTTGCCTGATTTCAGTTACTCTTTTGCCCCTCTTAGTTCATGCCTTTTAGTTGCCCTTCATAGTTATTGTTTCTCATCTAATTCCTGTCTTTAGGATTAATCTGCTTCACCATCATGTGTCATCTCTTGTCTGCTCACCCTTCACCACCACAAATCATAGCATCACAATGGAGCAAGGGAAAGTGTGAAGACTTAGATCGCAATATTTTTTTATCCATGTTTTGTGAAAACAAAAGTAACAACTATCTATTAGTAATAATTAATGATTTGTTTTAGATTAGGAAAATAACCTCTTAAAATTGTTTTGGATAAAAAGCCAATATCATAAGCATACAGTTTAAATTCAAGTATAAAGTTTTACTTTTACTTCCTCCTTACTGTGTTTCCTGAATAAAGGGAACACAGGGTAAATGGAAATGTTTATTGCCATGGAAACAGGCTTGTTGACTGTCTGCTAATTATTTGTTGCCTCCTACAGCTCAGGAAATGGAAATAAATATCTGGACACCTGATAACAATCCCATTATTATCCCATTCCCCCGACTGTGTCTGTTCTGCTAGGATCTCAAAATTTCTGTTTGTCTACTATAGCATAATATAGCTGATAGACTGATTAAAAACCCGAGTGACCAAAGTGCTGCAAAGGTCCATTTAAAAACAATAACTTGGCATTAAAATGCAACACCTAAAGTAAAACAAGAAAAGCTAAGGAAGTAAAAACTTTTTAATAAAACTTCCCTGCGTGTTCTTATCAAAATACCTTATTTGGTCAAATAAAAGTGAAATTAAAAAGCCTCTCAACTATAGTTTAAAGCCAAATTAAAAAGTATTAGTCTTTCATATTCCAAATGATCAGTTAATGCCATATAAAGCTCATTACATTGTTTGGTTTCCAGGCATACTCTCTTGTAGACCGAGAAGTGGGCTACTGCCAGGGCAGCGCGTTCATCGTTGGTTTGCTCCTAATGCAGGTACTGATCTAATTACTTTGTATAGCTCATCTGGTTTTCCAAGTTATTTTTCTGTTCATTTTTTTTGTAAGGGATTAAATCAAAGTAACTTTACCAGCTCTAATACAAATAAGTGCTTTAGTTTGAATAGGAAAGTAAAGTTCTGAAAGAGTTCAAGGGTAGGAAACATTGCAAAGGAAGACATATCTGGAGTATACTCATTATGTAGATCTAAATAAGGTTGAACTTGCAATCAGAGGTTACCTGTCAGTGTTTGTTTTCCCGCAGATGCCAGAGGAAGAGGCGTTTTGTGTTTTTGTGCGTCTGATGCAGGAGTATCGTCTGAGGGAGCTGTTCAAACCCAGCATGGCAGAGCTTGGCCTCTGCATCTACCAGTTTGAATATCTGCTACAGGTAAAAAAAACAAGAATATTCAAAGAAATTTGACTTGCACTGTCATAATTCACCACAAGAAGGCAGCAAAACCTTTATTTTGATCTTCAAAAGTCACTTCCTTTTAGGAGGTTTGACTTTGTTTGTTATTTGGTTCTGTTTCTACTACAGGAGCAGCTTCCAGAGCTGAATGTCCATTTCCGCTCCCAGAGTTTCCACACTTCCATGTACGCTTCCTCCTGGTTCCTCACCCTGTTCCTCACCTTCCTCCCTCTACCTGTCGCCACACGCATCTTTGATATATTCATGTATGAGGTAGGAGACATTTTGTGGGTGTATTGGGAGATATTTCTGTTTTAAACGTTTGTGCTCAACACAGAACACCTAGATTAAAATGTACAAATTGTTGGCAGGGCCTAGAGATTATCTTTCGTGTGGGTTTGGCCATCCTGCAGTACAACCAAACTGACCTCATTCAGCTCGACATGGAGGGAATGTCACAGGTAAGCGTCAGCAGCTGTGTGCCACTTTGTCTACAAAATAGTTTCATGTACTAATTCAGCCACAAGACAAAAAAAAACTCCATGTCCCAATTTCCTCTCTGCACACAAACTTCCTGAACAGCTCAGTTAAGATCTAATTTGATAAGAAAGAAGCTTTGTACAATTTATGACATTCAGCAGGTCTTTTTAATCAGTGTAGTATAGAAAATGAAACAAACTGGGGTTTTTTCTTTTTACTCTACAGTTTAAGTTTGTGGTCTAAAACCACATCTAGCCTGTGTTATACCTCTGCTATCATCAGGAGGCAGTAGTTGTTCAGCTAGAAATGCAAAATGAAACAAACTCTTGTTCCCTGTTAATATCTGATCAAACAAGTGAAATTTGTCTTTTTTAATATTTGATGGGTTTTATATATACATTTGTATGTATTTTTTTGTATATTTCATTGTTTTAATTTATTTTTGTCTCAGTAAAATATTAACATATTTAGTTTTTGAGCAAAAACAAAACAAACCACAGAGTTTAAAAGATGAAATAATGGGATAAAGATTTGATTTTTGCAATACTTTTAGGAAAATTAAGATTCGGCCTTTTTTTTTTTTCTTTTTTCTTTTTTTTTTTTTTTTTTTAGCGTAGAGGGGGAAATACAGAAAAACTCTCCATGTAATGAGCTGTATTTTAACCTGACAAATAATCATTGTAGAATATTCCAAGCCAGCTTTTTTATTTATGTAATTCATTTATGTGTTTTCAATAAACTTAATGCTAGAAAAATGTCAAAGTTTGTGAAATTGCTCTTTAGTTTAATACCATTAGGTTAACTCTGCATGTTTTCTACTGAGAACCCGACATGCTGCAACACAACAGCTGAAGAACAGTGGGGGCTTCTTTGATGCTTTTGGAAGCTTGTATTGTCAGGAAAAATTTACACTCATCAGATAAATTTGCATACTTAAAGGAGGTAGAAAGCGCTTTTCCTAAAAAGGCTTTACTATTAGGAGAAATACAGGGTTAAACCGCTAATAAATATAATTTCTTAATGACTTTTTGCTGTGATTTGAGTGTTTTGAAGGTGTTAGATGTTAATGAGCGTCTGTGTCTTTTTTCATTTTAGCATTTCCAGAAGGTGATCCCCCACCAGTTTGACAGCTGCCCTGACAAACTGATCCTCAGGGCCTACCAAGTCAAATACAACCCCAAGAGGATGAAGAAGTAAGACGGCTCATTACTCAGTTTCTATTGCAGCCTCCGGAGGCTGAACAAGCTTTATGTAACTCTCTTCCATGGAAGCAAACACATCTGCTGTCATGAACGATGTGTCCCTGTTAAGGTTTTAAGTGCTGCGGTCCAAAAACTCACCGTCTAACACTTTAACTTTTCTTTTTATACAGTATAATTTCAATTCAAATGTACTTTAAAATCCAATTATGTGATTTTTTTTTTTTTCCTTTAAACTCTTTTTTATTTAACTTTTTTTTTTCAGACTTGAGAAGGAATACACCACAATAAAGAACAAAGAAATGGAGGAACAGATTGAGATTAAGGTTTGTCTAATTTATGGATGAATATATATGAATAGAGTACAATCTGACAGATTTGATATTGTTGGTTTTCTTGATTATTGTTTCTATTTTTCAGAGATTACGAACAGAAAACAGGCTACTGAAGCAGAGGATCGAAACGCTGGAGAAGGTTAGAGAACAGCTTCCTGTCTTCAGTGTGTTGATTTAAATCAGCAGCACGGTTGAAGCTGATCGGCCACATCAGACCACTCTGTCTGCATTAAACTGGAATTAGAAACAGTAAATTGACAGTTTTTGCTGTTGGTTTTCTTCCACTAAGGTGCTTATCCCTCTGTGTAATTGTTTAGCACTCTGCCATTGAAGACTTCAGGTTTTTCCATCTCATTTTCTGTTAAATATAGATTTCTTAGAATGAACTTGATGCTGTCGCTTCCCTTGCTCACAAACGTTTCTTAACTTCTCTCTTTCTATTTCTCTACATTTGTTTCCTTTTTTGTGCTTTATCCTCCCTGGTCTCCTACTGTTTTAGTTTTCTTTCACCATTTTCACCACTTTTTTCACCTCTTGTTCCTCTCGTTGGTTTTTGCTGTAGGAGAGTGCTGCTCTGGCAGACAGACTGATACAGGTAGAGTACTGTGCATCACTTTCCTTACAGACCTCTTTCTAACCCTTTGCCTTATTCACACCTTTTCTCTCAACTCCTTTGCAGTATTTGTTTGTTTCCAGTAACCTGACCAAAATGCATGAAGAAAAATTGTATGCCAAATGCATTATCAGCCAACCAGATTCTTTTCTCGGCATGCATGCCGTTTTTACCCTCGATGGAACAACACATCATCCCTGCATGTGGCATGTCCGTGTCCACCAAGCATATTTTGATTCTAGATGCATTTTACAGTTTTTTTTTATTTTTTTTATCTACATTACACTTTTTGCACACACATTTAAATATTTTATTGGGGTTTTATGTGAAAGATCAGCACAAAGTACCATGTTGGTGTGAGATGAAAAGAGAAACAGTATGTGGTTTATTTTAGTGTTTAAATGATTTCCGTCTTTTTTTATTCTGATGCTGCTAAATAAACTCCAATGAAATGAAATGCTGTCAGAGTTTATCTGACAAGAGAATTAAGTTCACTTAATGCCAGATTTACGATGAACATAAATCCTTTTCTATGAAGGGTTTAGATGGTTGTAGACATTAGTGAACAAAGAGCATTTTATAGACAGAGGAACCATAGAAGAAGACACGGCTTTGCACCTAAACTCAAGGAGAGAACGAATTTAGAGAATCAGCAAATACTGTTCTAACTCGGAGGGAGCAGCAGAGATTCACAGCTCATGTTGGAGAACCTGTCAACAGAACCACGTTTAGTAAAGGATTCCACAAATCAGACAGGAAGTGGTAAGAAGAAAGCTGCTGCTGCAAAGAAAACCTTATAGGCCTGAATGCAAATTTGCAATTTTGAAATGGACCAAGTCACATAAAACACGTGAAGGAAAAGTGTTTTCTTTTCAGCCTGTGCATCAATGTGAGCACATAATCTCCATGGTAAATTATATCAGTGGAATGGTGGAGTTGGATCCTGCTGAGCTGAAGATTTACCCTCCATTAAAACAATGACCCTAAAACATACAGTCAGAACTACAATGAGATGGCTTTGATAAAATTATGCTTTAGGATGACCCAGTCCAAGCCTAGACCTAAATTTAATTGCAAGAGTTTGGTCAGACTTGTTCTCCAACGGTCAGCCCCCAGTCTGACTGAATCAGATGCAGCTTTAGGTGCACCCAAAGACAGCGCTCCAGAGCGTTGACTCAGCAGAAATGGATGCATCAGATTTTTAGCTTTAAAGTTATTTGAAAATCATGTGCCATATTCCTTCAACTTTTTGTTGATTTATTGCATAAAATCCCCCGAACATAAACCGATATTCATGCCTGTAATGTGATTTAAAAAAATCCTATAGTATAAAACATTTTCCTTGTCTTCTAAAAGTGAAACCGCTCTGTTATATGTGTGATGTTGCATCAAATGCTCGTTTTTTTTCTTTATGGTTCAGAATCACTTTGCCAGTATTTTAACCAAATTTAAATTGAATATATTTTCATAAAACTTCAATTATACAATCAGTGCATTTTACTCACTGGACGATGTTAGAAAACTCTGGATTTGTTTGCTTTTCGGAGTCTCAGACATGTTGTTTAGTCATCTGCAAAGTTATGCCAACAATCGAGCTTTAGATCTTATAATGCTTTCTCTATATTCTAAATGTAAAAGTTTAATACGAATCTCTTTGAAATGAACACTTTTAACTTGTAAAAGATCTCTTTTAACATATAGCGATGTTTTCCCATAATTTTACTTTTTGTTGTATTCCCCTTTGTAATCGTAAGGTGTCCATTATTCCTTGATGGTTTGCATGTTGGAGAGAAAGCCCAGCGGTTGATCTTGACCCTTTGTCTGTGGCGTGCTCATGCAGGGTCAGGTGACTCGTGCACAGGAAGCCGAGGAGAACTATGTTATCAAACGGGAGCTGGCTGTGGTGAGACAGCAGTGCAACACGGCTAGCGAGAACCTCGAGAAAGCCCAGGATACCATCAGGGAGCTGCAACAGCAAAGGGTAAACAGTGTTTTGAGTCTAAAAAAAGTTCCCAACAGCTTAAAAAGAAAGAAATTATTCTTATTATTTTCACTGCTGTGGAAATTATTCCAGTGTGTTTACATTCTCTACCTTTCATATGATCAACTGATAATCATGTTTATCTCCAAGACAAATGCCACTGCACATGGTTGATAATGTCCATTTAGGTTTGATCAAATACAAAATTTAGTTTAGTCCTGTGCTGATTGTATGGCCCACATGCTTTTGATGTAAGTCATTTAAAAGCTAAGATCTTCTAGCTTCTAAAGATATGTGTACAAATTCTGTAACTTTTTACACAACTTGAGTTTTGTAGCTTCAACAATGTCAAAAATTCTCTTGCTTAAAAAATGCTATTTTTAATATTCTCTATTTTGGTCATAATTCATAGTTGAAGTCTCAAACTAACTACACTAATTGTTCATGTTGTGGACAAAAACTGTGTAAAATGTCAGGTTTCCAGTGCGATTCTATTTCTGTGCAAAAAATCCATTCGGCACAATTGATCCAAATTAGGACCTAAAGTGCCAAACTGGATTATTTTAATTTTATGATTCATTGGACCATCAAAAACACATTGCTATATGTAGCTATAAAAAAAATTTTCATTCAAGTACTTTCTTTTATAACATTTCAAATGTTCAGCTTTCAGAGTATCTATGCGTTCTCTGTGCGTATTCAGTTATTGTTCCTTTTCTCTCCCTCCTTACGCCTAAAAATCAACACCATCTTTTCAGCCTGCCTCTACTCCTCCAATACCTTATTGAAAAACTTCTCTCATTGGCTAACCAAATATGTCAATCAAAGTTTGATCGGTCACTGATTTGTCGAGGTCCAACTGCACAAAGACTACAATGACATGCGCGCCTGGAGATGGTGTTTCTGATGTGCTGGATGTTTCTGACGTATTCTGAATATTGAGAAAGGACCTTATGCTGGATTTTGGGAGCAAACCGATTGGTGAATAAGCCGACAAATGTAGATAATCGAAAATGGCCGACATAGTTACAGGAAAAAGGGGTTTGTGAATTTTTTAAAAATATATAACAAAAAAATTCCATTGAGCTGCCCGCTCTTATTTTGAAATCACGCGCCGCGATGTCATTACGAGGGTGGGGTTTGCCTCCATGGGAACGATAAACAGATAGCCCTCCTAAACTTTAGATAGTCCTTTTCAGCGGCAGGCAGTTTACCGACTGAAGCAATAATGCTCGAAATTTGCTCTAAAAAGAAAACTGACCAGTGAAAACCACCAGTTCCACCCAGAGCGGACAGAAAGGTCTGCGTTCTTTTCTACCACCATCCAGCACTCGTCCTCTGTGCCTAATATGTCAAGAAACTGTCGCGGCAATAAACGGTATACAAAGCACAAGAAATGGGCTGCCTGAAGACTATTGTTTTTGGATCTTGAACAGGGTTGTGTTTGGTTTTATTTAGTTGTTTATTTTAATATATGCCCCAATTAAAATTATATTTTTGTTTTGGGTAATATTTTTGTTTTTAATAAAAAGTAAATGTTATGTTATAAAATATGTTATAAATGTTGTTATGATATGTTATCATACACCGTCCCCATAAATGGCCCCTTGAGTTACTGGAAAAAAAAATCTGGCAGTATCCCTGTTTTATAGCGTGTACAGACATAATAGTGCAGATCATTTTTAATGAATTCGATTTTCAAATCCCGATTTTTTTTTTTTTTTTTTTTTTTTTTTTTTTTTTTTTTTGTTTTTTTTTTTTGTTTTTTTTTTTAAAAAAGAGAAAAAAGTGTCAATCAGATAACTGAACTACTACCTGCCAGAGTTTAGATATTAATAGAAAGGTATAACATAACAGGATTTGCTGTTTTATCCTATACCAAAAGAGGTTTGTGATAATGCAACTTTTAAGTCTTAAGTTCCTTTTTTTTTTTTAATCTTACTGCATAAGTTCAGAGGCATAAAAACAACTTCTGTTTTCCAAAGTATTTGCATCAGAGAAAAGGTGATAAGCAACAGAATAATGGAAATTATCCCAAATTAAAAGTTGTCTTGCTTTTTAATAACAGTAGTATGCAAAACTCAAGGCTTTATTTTTAAATATTGTTACCTTTAGAAATCAGTTTACATGTGTTTTCCAATTCTTAAGTATAAGAAAGGAAGGCAGCAAGCTGCACAGAGAACGAAATAAGAGCAGGTGCATCACAAGTTCCCACTGGTGACCAGTCCGAGCTGCTTTTGTTTCTCCTTGTGAGTTTTCAATCTCATCTCTATAAAAAGCACTTTTAGGAAATCTACCGAAAAGATCCACCTCTGACCTACCTTACCCAACTCACACTTTAAAGAGGCAGAAGATCAGAGCCACCTTTGTTTCTTTTCTTCCCCTCCCCTAATTCTTCTGTCACACCTACAGTATATTAATCTCAGTGCTCTCCAGCTTCAGTTAGGACTGAACTTTCCAAGCTTCTCCATTGTTCTAGGTTTTAATTGTTCGGAGGCTGTCTCTTGTTAAGATTTATTTTCTATCGCTATCTTATTTTAGTGAAACTTTTTTTTTACCCCAATGATCCTGCGGATTATGATGTCCAAGGCTTTAAGTCCTTGTAGGGTCGTCCACGGCACGGATCTGACTAAACCTGGTCAAGAATTTAAAGGATGTGGCTGACCATACAAAGGTGGACCTCATGCTGATTAAGAGATTTGGATCCCCTCCTTGAGCTAGGCTGTGGGGTGGGAGCTGACCAGCAGCTCAAGGTCATCAGTGCCTGTTGCAGTGGAAATGGAGAACCTGCTGATGGACGCTGCTTAAAATTGGGACCTTAGGCTTTGTTGCAGAAGACGACTCCGGAGGCAGCTAACCATTACCTTGGTGACCAGAAGGAATACATGTCTGTTGTTGAGGAACCAAAACCTCAGGCCTTGAAACATTTTAGTTGAGGTTGTCAAAAGCAGGTTACTGTCTAAAAAATGGATAATAGGAACCATCCTAATGTATCTCATCTAACGAATCTACCAGGGCTCCCCTTTGTCAGCTGTCCTGTTTGTGGTTTCGATGCACCAGGTCTTAAGTCATGATCATCGAGAGGATGGTGTCAGGATATCTCGGAATCTAATCTTTGCTTTTTGCTGATGAAGAGCTTTTGTTAGTTTTATCATCATGGCCTCCAGTATGAGCTGGATTGTTCTGATTACTGAGCGTGAGATGGCTAAGACGAGAGTGAGCCCCCCTCCATCTGAGACCATGATTCTTGCCTGAAAAAAAGACCCCCATGGTTTTGGGCCTTATGAGTGAAGGTGAGATGAAGAGATATATCGGGTCTTTCGTCTTCAGTACTCTATTTACTGCTGTTGTCTGTTGTAGTGAGGAAGAGTCAAAAAGTAAAGCATTTGATTCATCCATGTCTCATGACAACAACATATGGTCAGGGGATACGGATCATGATCGAAAGAACAAGATTCTGAGTACAAAATAAACTTCGTCCATAAGGGGACAGAACTCAGCATTAGAGATAGGAAGAAAATCTTTGTCTTCAGGGGTGAAGCTCAACATTCAAAATAAAGATGTATCTTAAAAAATGGCAATGTGGTTATGTTGCATTAATGTAATTGCATGAATCAAGTTACACCGTTACTAAATAGAGACTCTTCGTATAAACTTGTAAGAGAGTTTACTTCCACTCACAGTCATTTTCAAAGTATACGGTGAAGGCAGTGGAGCTACTGAATGGTCGCAACTGTAGATCCTGGATACAGAAATACTAAAGTATGGAAGTCAAGCAAGAGGAAAAAAGCAGGGCAGAAAAGGTCGGCATGTGGGACGACCAAAGGATAAAATGATCCCCCCTCCAAAACTCAAAGCTGAAAGATCATCTGCTATACCATCCATCCATCTTCTCCCACTTATTCCGTGAGGGTCGCGGTGGGGCTGCAGAGGGAGAACATGCAAACTCCATGCAGGTAGACTCCTGGCTGTGAATCGAACCTAGAACATCATCAACTATACCTTTTTAAATTCAATTCAGTTTATTTATTTGGTGCCAATTAATATCAAATATCATTTCAAGGCACTTTACAGAGACCTTTTAGGGAAATTAAAAGCTTGTAAAAACTTTTTAACTGCCTTTTTTATAAGGACCAAAAGAAAAAACGAAAATGTTTTTAATAAAACTTTCACTGCCAGACTTCAGAGGACATCAGAATTTCACCAAAACTAGAACTCTCAATAGACCACGCATAGTTTCTTTCCCTTTCTGATAGCAGCAAATTTCAGTTAAAAGCTCTCTTTTTTTTCTGAGCAGATAGTGGAAAAGGAAAGTACCACATCATTCTCGAGGTTTGCTGACTGATGTCATCTGGGTAGTTTAATAAAGATCACAGACTGCATGATTGTCTATGAAAAGGAAAATAAATACAGTGATTTCACACTTGGTGACATCATTGTGACATTTGTGATTTTTTTTTTATTCAGATAGTTGGAGTCCTCCACCCCCCCGGGTTCAAACGCCACCTCATACTCACAGCCAGCTTAGATAACCATGACAGAAATGCCCAGAATGACAAGTCAAGAAGCTTCTACTCACGCTATGGACTTGCCCGACTTAACTCCCTTGTATTTAACCTCCTAAGTACTTTTCCGCTCCGTTTGCTGTTTTCTGCTGCTCTCATACCCACTTTGTAGTTTGACCTTGATGTGGGGACTTAAAATTTACTGTGGCATAATTTCCTGATGTCACTTGTAGGGGTTGTTGCTATGCAAAAGTAGAGTTTGATATTTTGTTTGTGTGTGTTTATTTAATGGCTGGATCTTGCACATTTAGAGAAAAATGAAAAAGAAGAATTATGTTTTACTGTTGCTCTCCCTACATATCTGTAAAAACTTTGTTTTTTAAAAAAATGTATACATTTCATCCAGCTTTGAGTTTTCTGCATCATGATTATCTTCTTCCTGTTATTCTTAGTGACACCTATTAGCATTCTGATAAAAAAAAAATCGTTTAAATTGTGTAATAGTTGGTGCGTCTTCTGGAGAGAAAAACAAAAAGAGATGTGGTGGAACTCACACCCATATTTATGCCCTTGTGGTAAACTTGCAAAACTAAACTGATGATCCTAACATGAGCAGTAAGATGCATCTGTTCCACACTCTAAAAAAAAAAGGACATAAACTCAGTTTTTCAATCCAGTTTAAATAGTTAAGACTTGATCAACAAGTGAATAAAAACTGATTAATTAATTTACCAGATTAATGTATAACAAGATGATTTGTGTTTCCAGTACACGGAGCAGTTTGTGAACAATCTGCAGACGCAGCTGGAGGAGTCCCGTCTGCGTGAGGCCGAACTGCTCGGAGCACTGAAAGAAATGCAAGACAAGGTCCTCGACCTGGAGAAGGTGAACTAGCAAACTTTCATTTTGCAGTTTTAAAGAGAATGAAGATGTGCCTCTGAATCTGAGATTTAAGAGCGTCATGCTGTCGGAAAAAATGTTTGTGGCTGACCAACTCCATTTTTAGACTTTGGATTTTGTATTTTATGCTGACATGATACTAAATGTCATTATTATTTAGATTATCTAAATATAACACAGGAGTGTTTGTTAGAAAAAGCTCATTTTTTTTTCTGTTGCAGTTTAATTTCTGTAATGGGCTCTATACACAACTCCACTACTTCCTGAACTTAAGGCTACTCGTTTAATATCTGGCTTATTTTCTGAACTGATTAATCCAGGTGTGTCTGATCATGATTACTAAGGTCAGGATTGATTTAATCAGTTCATCTCGTAGAAAAAGATAGGAAACAAAGGACCTGCCATAAGTTCAGGAAGTCGCCCATAGAGCCCATTTCCCACTGCATTACCACCCTACCTGCTGCAACACTAAAGTTTGATGTGTGTGATGATGCCGCCCTCCAAAGCTTCAAAACAGACTAGCGTAACTAAAGTTGGGCATAGTTATAAAGTTGAATACTGTTCATTCCTTCCAGGATTGCTCTGAGCTACTTTAAACTCTCACCAGCTTCATTGCATCCCCAGCATGATGCTGCTACTACCATGTTTCACTGTAGGAATGTTGTTTTAGAGCATATGTGTCTCTTAAAGTCCCGATGGAACAGATAATCCTGACCCAAGATACCTTTGTTTACCCTTTTTGCATGTGCAATCTTTAATCTTTCAGAGGAGCAATTGCCTGCCTGATGAGAACAACATGGCCGCCCTGCAGGAAGAGGTGAAGCAGATGAAGCTGAGAGAGCTGGAGACGCTGCGCTCATTTAGAGAGATGCAGGACACGGTCACTGAACTCAACCAGCGTTGGCAGGTATCGACGTGTCTCTGCATTGCCCCCCTGTGTCCAGCATGTTGGTCTGCTCCTTTTCTGTTCAAACACTCGAATTAGAGACGTTCCCTTTTGTTTCTGGAGCATCACATGTCGCGTGGCAGCAGCACTGGTGGCAGTGGAGGCCACTGGAAGGAATCCCCAAAAAAGAATGCGATGAACGAATTGCAGGACAAACTGATGACGGTCAGACTGAGAGAGGCACAGGCCCAGGCTGAGCTCCGAGAGGTCAAGCTCAAAGGCCTGCAGCTGGAAAGCCAGGTCAGATTTCTACACACTAGGTCTGATTGTGGTATGCTGTGATACAGCAATGAATAAAACTCTACTCTGTTTTTACGCATCGCCTCAGTTATATTTTCCTCATCAGAATCTAGAGGTTTTGCAGTCTTTGAAGTTTTCTTCAGCCAAATTTGCCCAAGCTTTTCAAAGCTCTTTCCATATTTGAATCAGGTAGCAGAACTAAGACAATCACTAAGAGAAGTGATTCAAAAACTGGAGGAACAAATAAAAAAAGAATTTGATGGACGCTTGAGTTGTGACAAAGTTATCTGCCATATTTTGTTCCCTTTTTTATTAAAACCAAAACTTGATTTTCTGTTTGTTCCTGTTTAACTTTCATCCCTTTTAGAACCAGATTCACAGCAAACTGATTGGTCGTCATGAGCAGGAACGCTCCGCCCTGCAAGATCGGCTCCAGATGTTGGCCAATCAGAACAAAGCTCTGCAGACTCAACTCAACGAGATGAAAAGGAAGCAGGCCGAGTCAGACTGCAAGGTGTGGAACCAGAAATCTTTGAAACAACACAAGTGTGAAACCTGAAATAAAAGAGTGAAATAAGAAAACTGTTCCGTCTACACTTAGAGCCCCTGATAAAAGCCTGATGGAATCCAAAAAATGTGATTTATTTGTTTAACAGTCAATGTCTTCTCACATACATGTTAATTCATTTAACCAATTTATAATATCTTTGGCTGAATTTTAGCTCTTAAAAGGCTGAAAAGGCCAACACAAATGTATTAAGAAAGTTGAGCCAATTCCATAATTCATCACTAAAGTAAAGAAGTGTGGAACTATAATTAAGTAAATATTTACAGTGTTAATTTGTAGTTTTTCAATAAAAAAATACATAGAAATATTTTAAAATATGTAAAATCTTTAAGACTATCTGTTTTTTTTTATGAAAAAGAAAAGTATCCAAACACAAGGTTTGTATCCCACTTATTAAAATAGAGGTGCAGTATCTGCTCTTATTCCTATCTTTTATTGAGGATGAGTTTTACCTCAAAAACACAGTTTTCCTCGTTTTTCTTTGCAGAGCAAAGAAGAGGTGATGGCAGTACGACTAAGGGAGGCAGACAGCATGGCCGTCATGGCTGAACTCAGACAGAAGATTGCAGAACTTGAAATACAGGTGTGTGTTTGTGTGTGCGTGGGTGTGTGTGTGTGTGTGCGTGCGTGGTTACACAAATGCATTTGAATCTGTGCTGGGTTTTTTTAAGTTACAGAAGTCATCACCCTAAACTGTCACTGTTCTTGCAGAAGGAAGAAGGGCTGATCAAGGGCCAGCTGAACCACTCAGACTCCAGGCAGTACATCAGCCAGCTAAGAGACCAGATCGCTGAGCTTAAGAACGAGGTCGGACACATTATTGTACTGTTTAGGCCATTTTCTACAAGATGTTTAAAGCTGTGTTGACAGCTGCAGCTTCTTGTGGGTTTTTATTATTAATTTAACAGCATTTAAACATGCTTTTTAAACATATTGGAAAAAAGAACAAATTAGCCTTACATGTAAGAGCTATTTAAATAGCATACTGTTGTTTTAAATATTTATTGCTTTAATTTCGGCTTGTATAATGGTAATTATAGTGCAACAGCGATTCCTATTTTAACAATGCAGACTCCTTGGTTTGAATATGATGTGAGCCAGCTGCAGAAAGCCTGACTGATTGTTTTAAACCTGGTTACAAAACCAGGCAGGCAGCAGAGCCAACACAAGTTAAAGTGAGATTTCCCTTTTATCAGACAAAATTATTTCATCACATGATTGCAAAGCTCAAGTGACATGATCTGAACTTCCCGTTAAAGGTTCAACCTGACCAGGTACTCAAATCAGATCCTGCATACAGCTGTTTTTCTCACAGCTGGGTAAACACAGTGGCACATTGAAAAGAAAAAGTAAGAACAGATTTAATGAAACAAGAATAAAGGATCTTCATGAAATCAGAGCTCACATTAAAGGGTATCGTTACGTTATATGACTTTTTTCTAATTAACATGCCAGTAAATCACTCTGGTTGCATTGAAACTTTTTTTTAAAGATTATCCTGGTAAATTATTTGATACTGTTGTGTTTTATGTCTTGTTTTTGCCCAAGTTGTTAGTAAATAAATGCTTTTGTGTATATTTACACAGTACAGTACAGTACATTGCATGTGTGCTGGGGGTAAACAAGGAAGCAATGAGCTGAGCTAGTTTGAACTAATACAGAAAA